>PVIR01042834.1:0-12033 GCA_004026965.1 Petromus typicus | reverse complement strand
AGCATCTCACAGATACAACAGCTTTCATTCAACTTCTTGTTCACTGACTGTTTCCTGCCTGCCCTTCCCACACCACAGGCAAACACTAACCCTACAGGAGGAAAAGCCGACAAAGGAATAGGATGGCCCAGCCTGGGCTACAAGAGGGACACTAGGGCCGGGGATGTAGCTCAGTGGTTCTGGTGCCTGTCTCGCAAGTACAAGGGCCCGGGTTTGATCCCCAGTAACTACATACAACAATGCTGGGCGTGGAGACTCACCCCCACCAGCAATCAGAACTATATACCACAGTGCCAGGTGTGGTGGCTCACGCCTGTAATCCCGGCACTCAGGAGGCAGACACAGGAGGATTGCTGTGAGTTCCAGGCTAAGCTCAGGCCAACCTGAACTACAAAAGTGAGACCCTGTCTCAAAAAAAAAAAATAGTGACAGTAGACTAGCAGACACACTCCTGGTGTCCTCAAATTAGCAAAAACATTTCACTAAAGCAGGTTCAGCAGAAATGGAAGAGATGGAAATAAAACGTTATTTTGGAAGCACAGGATTTGTCAACAGAATGGATCAGAACAAAGGTGAAAGTACCTCCAAGTTAACCTGTGTATTGGAATGCTGTTCACAAAAATTAAAGAGAGGGCCAGCAATTTAGTTCAGTGGTTCTGGCACCTGCCTAACAAGCGCAAAGTCCCAAGTTCGATCCCCAATACTACAAAGAAAAAGAGGCCAAGGGAAAAACTGGAAGAAAAGGAAAAAGGTATGGAGCGGGGAGTTAGCTCAGTGGTTCTGGCACTTGTCTTGCAAGCGCAAGGGTCCAGGTTCAATTCCCCAGCAACCACATACAATACTGGGCATGGAGACTCATGCCCAGCAGCAATCAGCACCACACAAACCACAGTGCCAGGGGTGGTGGCTCACACCTGTAATCCGAGCACTCGGGAGGCAGAGGCAGGAGGATTGCTGTGATGTGGGTTTGAGGCTGAGCTCAGGACCAGCCTGAACTACAAAGCGAGACCCTGTCTCAAAAAAAAAAAAAAAAAGGAAAATGGTAGACACCCCTAAAAATACAAGGAGTGATGTTTATTTAGCCACATTTTACTTCCTTATTAAAAATCACTTCTATACCACATCGCTGCCATTGACAGATGTGCTGTATCCTTCCAGTGTGTCTGGCCAGAATAAAAACTGGAAACCATTATTGCAAAGTGCCATGAAGTCTGGTCAGATGGGAGCACCGGGTGGGGACGGGTGACCAGGTCAAGAGTAAGCCTAGGGTAGATGTCAATTTAATGCAATAAACTGGGACAGGCAGTACAGGTGTCAAGCAGAAGCACAGAGCTCAGCCAGGGCTCCAGCAAGCCTATGGATCAGGTCCAGTACTTGCCTAGCACTTTTTAGGACAAAGAAAAACAGATCATTAAAGGATCATAACCTTCCCCTGAAGATGAGAACAGATGTTCTTTTGGTTTGCGGTTAAAGAAACGAAAACAATAAAGCAGTAGTTTGAGAAGGTAACAAGATTAAGAAAAGTCTAGTTCTGTTTTGTATATGATTAGGAAGATGTGAGTACCTTTTTGTGGGGATGTTTGAGACAAAGTCTTATTATGAAGCCCAAGCTGGCCTTGAACGCTTGAACTCTCAGCATTCTTCCTGTGCACCACCAGACCCAAGAATGTGTGTGTGTGAGTATCTTAAAACAGAAGAAACAGAGAGAGTGAGAGTGTGTGTGTGGGTATCTTAAAACAGAAGCAACTCAGGCTAGGCATGGTGTGGCACATGCCTGCAATCACAGCACTTGGGAAACTGGCCTGGGCTACATAGTGAGTTCAGTGCCATCCTGAACTACAAATTGAGACTATCACCAAAAAAAAAAAAAAAAAAAATTGAAGATAAAAGATAAGTGAGCTGAAAAGAACCAGACTGAGGATAGTCTAGGAAATGAAATTCACAAGTCCAGGGAGAAGGTTGAATCTTGGAAATGAAGGACATTCTCATTTAAGAAAAATTCAATTTCTCTAGATAGCACAAAGCTGGAGCCAGGCATCCAGGCTCAATCGTGCAGTCTCAGCATTCTGGGAGGCCAAGGCAGGAGGATCGCAAGTTTGAGTCCAGCCTTGTAACAGTGAGACACTGTCTTTACAAAAAAGCTGGGGACAAAGCTGTGAAAGCCTTAGATTCAACCTGCTTGTACAGAAGAGTGCGAGGGACAAAGTTATGTCTCTATTACAAAGTGATGGTATTGCAGATTTTGGAAGAATCCATTAGAAGCACGGAAAATACGGTAAAAGTGCGATCTGTAAGTCTTATGTGTTACGTGGCTGTAATCTTTTTTGACCCTCTAAATATGGGAGCCCATGAGAGCTCTCTTGAAAATTCATCTCTCCAAAGGAATCTTACATCAACCTAGATTTACTAGTTCGTCTCTTATTTCGCACCTGGAGCACATAATGCTGAGGGCTGAGTAATGAACAGAATCTTGTCTAAAGGAACTTATGGTGATACGTTACGAATCCTATTTTGTTAGAAAAGGTGGAAGACAGTGGGGGAGTCAGAGGCTGAGTGGGGGCTCAAAATAAGGTGCAGGGGTGGAGCCATCTTTTCAGAACGGTGGCAAGAATTTACAGCAGCAGAGAAGACGAGGGGGAAATCCAGTCAGCGGCTCCTAGAATCGAGGACGTAACACACCAGGCCGGTGAGGCCAGGCAGCGGGGCAATTTAGCGAGGCTGGAAAGGGCAGCAAAGGGGGTGGGCAGGAAGCCGCGCAGCCCTCGAGCCCATGCCGCAAGGACACCGAGGCCGGCCCACAGGAAGATGCGGGGCGGGGAGCGGGCCGGCCCAGGACCCCGCATTCCGATCCAAAGGCCTCACTCGGCCCTGGCAGACAGCGTACCTGGGTGCTGCCGCTACCGCACGTCCAAACGAAGCCTCCTTCCACTAGCAGCGTCTCGCAGCCGGGCCCAGCACGACTTCCTAGGACGCTGAGAGCCACGCCCGGGGCGAGCGTGACCCGAGAACAACCCCGAACGCCTCAGCTATTGGTGTGTAAAGCGCGCCTCCTCCTGCCCGTCTAAGCCACTAGCACTTACTTCCAACCCAAGGAAGCAAATCAGCGCCGGCGCCCGCAAGACCCCGCCCCCCGTGGGGGGCGCGCGCCCGCCGCTGCTCAGTAGGTGCTCGACTTTGAACTTCCGGCTTCCGGGCGAAGTATCCTTAAGACGCATGCTCAGACGAACCTTCCTGTCCAAGAGGCCCGTAGAATTCTGGGAGTTGTGGTTACCCTTCCTCAGGAAAGCGTCTGCGCTGAGCCGAGCTCGGGGAGCCGAACTTTTAGAATGAGAATCATCCAATCTCCAGCTTACTGCGCGGTGACGTCTTCGGCAGCGAAGTAGATGTCCTCGGAGTCAGCAGCCTGGAGTGGACTGTGCGCCCCCTAGAGCCTGGAGCAGCCCTCTCCGGGTGGTCGGGCTGCGGGCGGAGCCCAGGTGAGGATCAGACCCGCACCGCCAGCCTCGAGGTGACTAGCGCGACTTTCCCCTTTGCAGGCGGCGTGATAAAGCCTCTGGTAAACGCCTAAAAAGCAGCGTTTAGGAAGACGGGGTTGAGTGGGCACCGCGATTGGCACAGAGAGTGGCTGCATTACCGAGGGGGGATTTTTTTCATGTGTCCTGTGGTAAAGGTAAAAACACGCACGTAGTGATACACGACAGCACACGCAATGGAAGTTGAGGCCCCTTCTCAACTGTTTCTGAAAAAAACACGCTTTATTGGGTTGACCCGATGGCAGACCACTGATTCGATTCACAGTTCATTGTGGACTGCACAGAAGGTATTGGAAGGTCTCTGCCCCCCCCCCTTAACCTCCAGGAAAGGCACCTCTAGATTTTACCAGTTCCTGTACCGAACCCAGCCAGGCCTCGGGTGACTGTGCCCCTCATTTTATTGCAGCCAGATCGGAGCTGCTCGGCCTTTCATGGTCAGACTGAATTCTGAACGGTAGCCAAGAGGAACACCCTGGCTTGCTGGGGAGTCAGAGGGTTAACATGAAACTGCCCGGCGCCAGTGTGCCAGGTACTGCCAGATGGGAAGGGGAGCACAGACCCCTGCGGGACACAGGAACCTCTCTACTTTCAGGGGTTATTTATAGCTAGGGGCCCAGGCTGCTGACCTGGGACATTCCCCTGCTGCCACCCAGTCCTGGAGCAAGGCCAGTGTAAAGCTCACACCCCCTCCTGCAGCCCAGAGGGCGGGCGATTATTCTTCCTCCTCCTCAGGTTTCCCAGCTCCTGCTCTGCTGTTCAGTACCTCATAAGGAGACCCTCATTCAGGCAGAAGGAGCTGGCTTTGGAGTATGAGCACCCACCAACGTGGGAACCACTCTCTGGCCCAGGCCTCTATGCCAGGGGTTGGTTCGCTGTCCTGGCTGCTCAAGAAGAGGTAAAGGGTTGAGGAGGAGGCAATAGGGCCCGAGTGGCCTCTAGCGGATAAAGGCCCAGCTCTATACTCTCCTTCCAGTGAGAGCCCCGAGTAGGGAGGCTGGGCACAGATACAAAGGTCACAGGGCCCGAGGGATCTAAACTTGCTATGAAAAGGTGTAGCTGTCAGCAGATTAAGTTTCTGCTCCCCAAAGAGGGTGCTGGCAGGCAGGGCGAGGGAAGACTTGGAAAGGTCACTCGGGATGGGAGGGGCTGGCAAAGATCTAGCATCCAGAAAGTCCTTGGGGGAGAATAGCAAGCCCCAGGGGCAGAGATGCCAGCAGGGAGCTACTCCTGTGCCAGCGCAGCCTGAGAGAAGAGGAAAGGGGACAACCAGAGGTTTCTGAAGACACAGATGTTGCTAGGAGAAGCTAGGAGGGATTGTTTGACATCTCTGTATTTTGTTACCCAATGCTGAGATCCACTGAGGCTGTGGAGGGCCTGGCACAGGTCAGTCAGGGTCCTGGGGCTGTGTCAGCGGAAACGGTCAGATCCTCCCTGGCAGCCCTGGCCTCAGCCCTCCTACAGCTAAGATACTTCATTAGGCTTCCTGGTCATGCAAGCCAGCAACTGGCAGCCCTTGCCCTGGTGTCCCTTCCTCCCACTACCCCCGTACACACACCCACAGAGCAGGCCACTCTGGGCTGGATTCTGCCCCTCCCTTGGATGGGGAGAAGGCTCTGAATCTGGAGAGAGATGAGGCAGCTCCACTTCCAGCAAGAGGCAGTTCAGGCCTCCAGGTGTGGAGCTGAGACGACTGCTTGGCGAGGAGTCCTGGAGATTCTCGTGGCTGGCCAGCTGCAAGCTTCTGCTTGTGTCCGCTGGAGAAAGGAGCTGCCTGACCTGGGCCCCGCCCCCACTCACATGTGTTCTGGATGATTTTGCAGGCAGCGGATGAATTCACCCACAGGCTGGCCCTCGTAGCATACCTTGTACACAGCCATGAACAGTGGGAACCTAGAGGGCAGGGGAGATGCCCAGCTTAGTCTCCTGCTCTCAGTCCATTCTCTACCTACCGGTCCTCAGCCACCTTCTAACACCCCACCTCGTTACCCCCAGCCCCGCCCACCACCTTGGAGCTCGGCCAGACTCTGGTTGGCAGTTGCAGGGGCAGGTTGCTAGGTGCCCTGTTTCCTGTCATACTGAACTTGCCTGCATGATTCCCTGATTTCAAATTGTGTTTTGTTTTACTTTGTTTTGTACCAGGGACCGAACTCAGGGCCTCAAGCTGACCAGGCAGGCAGTGTCACATTTTGTTTTGTTCCTCCCAATTGGGCAACCCGTTTACCCTTTCTGAGCCGCAGGGGCATTGATATCACAAAGCAGTGAAGATGCGATGTATCTATGAAGATGTGTGTGCACCTTATGTGAAGGTGTCACTAAGCGCCACTTTCCTTTGCGGTCCCTGCCTGGGCTCCCTTACTCTGGAGCTCTGAGCTGCTCTTCTCAACCTGTCTCATATTCTTCTAGGATTCTTTGCCAACTCAACAGCTCAGCTGTCCTCTGCTCCTCCCATCACCCGACTGTGCTCCTTAGAAAGGAGACATTAAAGCAGAGCCATTCTCCTCAGTGCCCTCCTCAGTACAGGGGACAGAAGGGCTGGCCTTGGGAGATAAAGAAAGAGACAGGAGAGTCAGGCAAGCTTATACTCCCCCAGCGCCCCATCCCCCAAGAAGGGAAAGTTGCCAGGCACAGTAGCATATATCTGTAATCTCAGCATTTGGGAAGTTGAGGAAGGAGGATCACCAAGACTCCGGAGCTAAGTACTAAGTTCAAGGCCAGCTTGAACCACATAGCAAGACACCATCTCAGAAAACTAGAAAAAAAAAAGAAAGAAAGAAAGAGAAGAAGAAGAAAAGGACAAAGAAGAGAGAACCAGGAGGCTCTGCAGCATAAAGAGCGATGGATGAGAATGAGCGCCAGGCCGTGAAATGGCTGAGGACACGGGACGCTCCTGCCTCTTCAAACTGTGACCATGATGTCCCACTCTCTGCCCACTTTCCAAACTGGGGAGCATTCAGGCAGATGGTAAGTGGGGACAGCACTTGGCCTGTGGCTCCCTCACCCCAGAGACTGAAGCAACACTCACTTTTCTACCAGGCCCTTGTGCTGGAGGATGCTGTGTAGCTCCTGGGCTGTCTGGGGCCCCTGTAGCTTCTGCCCATTCAGCATCTCTTTCTCCAGCTGCTCAATAGACTGTAAAGAAAACAGGACATGTGGCTGGAAGTGTGAGAGCAGCAAAGTCTGGGGCACCAATGGGAGCTGAGCTTTTGGGAGGAAGGAAAAGTCAGAAGGCTTATGCTAAAGATCTGCCTCCTGCTAAGCACCTCCGTCCTCCCCGTTCCCTATACCCACCTTTCCAGTGCGGGCGAAGGCCTCAGCCACCTTGCGGTTCCTCCCTCCATAGCAGGTCGTGATGAGGTCAGCAATGCCACAGCTCTCCAGGAAGGTGGCAGAGGACACAGGGCCCCGGCAGAAGAGCTTGGCAAAGGCGATCATCTCCATGAGCCCCAGCCGTATCACTGCCGCCTTGGTGTTGTCACCAAAACCCAGGCCATCACAGAAGCCAGCCCCCACGGCCACTATATTCTTTGGGAAGTACAGGGCGTGGTTGAGAGAGGGCCCCTCCAACTGCCCTTCCGGGGCCCTCACACTTGCCTCTGCCCTCACATCCTGACACGCACACTGAATAAGGGAAGTGCAGTGTATGCTTCTAAACTATGTCCACTCCTGTTTTCCCACATGCACCCTTTTCCGTGGGTCCCACCCCACACTCTATCCCTGAGGACTTTATTTATTTATTTATTTATTGAGAAAGGTCTCAATTTGTAGTTCAGGCTGGCCTTGAACTCACTATGTAGCCCAGGTTTAGCCTCAAACTCAGAGCGATCCTCCTGCCTCTGCCTCCTGAATGCTGGGATTACGAGTATGAGCCACCACGCCCAGCACTGTGGTATGTGGTTACCAGAGATCGAACTCAGCACTTGCACTTGCCAAGCAGATGCCAGAACCACAGAGCTAAATCCCCGGCCCCAAGGACATTTTCTAAGAGCCACTTTTCTTTCCAATGGTTCTGCCACCCATGATTGTTCTATTCTGCAGCTCTGGCTTTTCTGGGCGCCTTGTACGCCTTCTCTCCCACTAATTTGGCATCTCCTTTGCTCTTGGACCACCTCCAAGAGCCAAGGAGCATAAAGGGGACACTGCCTGGTGGGAAAGGGTACTCATGTTCCCTGCCAGAGTGCCCTGGCCTTGCTTCCACAGCTCTTCCTAGTTGGGGCAGGGACCCTTCCTGGGGCACGGCTGCCAACAATGAGACCCGGGCCATCAGAGCCTTCAGCAGAATGGACCCATAGCTGCCCCTGTGCCCCTCTCACCTTTAAGGCCCCACAGATCTCAACGGTGTCCACCTCTGGCACCACTGTGATCCGGAAATTGGAAGTCTGCATAAGGTCTTTCAAAAGCTGTCCCTGGGCCACGTCCTTGCATCCTGAAGTGGAAAACAGGCAAGGCTTTCAGGAGGGACCTCTTTTTTGTTGTTTTAAGACAGGGTCTCAGGCTGCTTTCAAATCCTGGGCTGTAGCTTCCCGAGTAGCTGGGACTACAGGCAGGTGCCACTGTACCTGGCAAAGGAGGGACTGCCTACTGCTTTTCCCACACCTGTCTCGGCAGGACCTGCAGCCCCCTCCCTGGGAGTGCCCCGGCCCTCCCTCACCTCGCCTTGCACTCCTTCCTCTCTCTGCCTTGTGGAAGAAGGAGGCTTGGGCTGGGGAAGAGTTCGGGGAGGGAAGCAGCTGGTGCTGTGTGGTGTGCGTAGGGCGCTCTCACCAATAGTGGTCTCACAGAACTTCTCATCAGCCACCTCGCTGGCAATGTTGGCCCCCATCAGCACGCTCATGGGGATACCAAGTCGCTCCCCAATCACTTCAGAGATGAGCTTCAGCCCATTGGGGCCCTCGTCTACCCCCTGGGCACAGGATGGAGCTGAGGCCAGCTGATCTTTACACCCAGCTGAGGGCTTCCCACCCAGATATCCTGCCCTTGGATCCACCCTCCCCAGAGGCCCTGTGCTATCCATGGGGAGACTCCTGCCCGGTGCCCTGCCCAACCAGTCTCTCTGGAACAGCATCTTCCCTCCAATAACTAACTCCCCCTGACTGTCCTAAATCAACCTCTGCCCTGTCCTGGCCTCGACCAGCACCCCTCTCAGGCCCCCACACCAGCCCTTTTCTTATCCCTGAGGCACTACCTTTAAGTCTCCTAACTCCTCTAAGGCATCTGCCTCCAAACCACTTTCCTATGTGCTTCCTGACCAGCCTCCAGCTGAGGGCCCCAGGAGTATGACTCTTAATCCTCCCCAAGGCCAATTCCTCTCCTTTCTGGGAACTCAGCCTGTTGCTGCGCTTTCCGTCCTGCTTGTTCTCCCCACCCAGACCCCACAAGTTAGCTGCACTCTCCTCCCATCCACATGAAGGTGTCCCTGGCACCTTAATGAGAGATATGCCGATGGCGCTGGCCTTTAGGTGGCCCTTCAGCTGGTCACAGATCTTGCCGATGAATTGATGGGGCACCACAAAAATCAGGATGTCCGCCTCTGCTGCAGCCTGTACCACGTCCGGGACAGCCACCTGTGGGCGAGCATATGTTCAGGGGCCCAGCAGACCTCTCCTGCCCCCTAGGAAAATCATGCAAGAACTCCAGGAGCAAGAGTAGGGGGTCCCAAAGGAAAGGATGTTAGGGATGGACCCAGGAAGACTCAGCTCAGAGGAGCAAGCCCTCGGACCCCCTGCCCTCGCCGTCACTGCCCCTGCTGTAGTTGTCCTGGGCTCTTGAGGACTCCTGGCACCCTTCTGCCAGCACACTTCTAGCCTTTGGCTAGGGCACAGTGAGGGAGGCCAAAGGCTGCCCAGACTTGGCAGGAGGAAGAGGCCGAGTAAGATTTCACCACATTGCTCCTCAGAGGGCCCCAACTGGGAAGGGAGAGCCCCAGCCTTCCTGCTGTCTTCCCTGTTCCTTCTCTCCAGAGGGAGAGACACATGGATTTGACCAAAGACCTAAAGTCCAACGAGCAGCCTCCAAGCCTGCTAATAGCCCAGTGAATGAATAATGGGATTAGAGCCTGTGGTAGGTACATGAACCCCAAGTCCAGAGCCTGACAACCAGAATTTGGTTGCCATGGAGACAAACTTCCTTAGCCTCTCACCCTTCCTTCCCAGCTGGGGAGCCTGCAGGGAGAGGTATGCTCAGGTCCCGCTCTATCCACACAGGGCCTACGAGAGCCGGACAAGGTTGTCCTGTGTCCACAGCACCCTCCGGAGATGCTCCCCAAGTCCAGCTGGCACCTGCAGCAGCCCCTCAGCAGCCTCGAGCCCTGACTCTGGGACTTCCCTCCTTGCTTCCTCCCTCTCTCAGACCCTTCCTTGCAAGGTGTTGGGGCTTACCACATTTGGGGGCAGCTTATGCCCTGGCAGGTATTTGACATTCTCATGCTGTGTGTTGATGATCTCTGTCAGCTTTCTGCCCCCAACGTCTTCCTCAAACACCCACATGGTCACCCGTGGGTCAAACTGTGCCAGCTGGGCTGCATTGCCACCCACGATCTTGGCAATGGCTGAGCCCCTGGCAGGAGGGGAACACAAGAGAGTGGAGGAGTGTGGTGTGAGGGAGGGAACAGTGGCAGGGTTGGGGTGGTCTCATCCCAGGATTTAAGAGCAGCCCACCAGATTATTTATTTCCCACTTGCATGGTCAGCTCCACCCCAGTGCCAAGTGTCCCCATGACCTGGCAATAGAAAGGAGCTTCACTCTGCCTCGGACTGTGCTGCTGGAGGAGAGGGCCAGCCTTCTGATCCCAAGCCTCAGACCCAGGGAGGCTTGTAGACAGGGAAGGGAGCACTCTTCCCGGGGCGAACAGGTGCAGCTCCCAGGCAAGCACCCAGCTGGGGAGGTCTGGGGACTGCCTGTCCTGTGCGCACAGGCACAGAAGGCAGCAGCAGGGGTTGAGCAGGAACTTAAGGACATTTGCTATGCACCCTCTGCCCTCCTGTGCACCTGGCTTCCCTCCCCAGCCCCTCTGTGTGTGGGGAAGCTCTCCTCCATGCCCCTTGACAGAGCTGCTTACCAGTTGCCAGAGCCTACAATGCAGACTTTCTTGCCAGCCATGGTGCCGCTTCTCTGCCGGAGCCGCTGGTGCCGGCCTGGAGCATTTAACTCCACCACACGTGGGTACAGCCAAGCCCCGCCTCCAGGGTGGCTGGGAGGCAGGCGCCCAGGGAGATAGAAGTCTGGCAGAGCCAGGGAAAGGGGAGAAAAGGGTAGAGACAGGTGGGGAACAGGGCAAGGGCAGAGGCCAGGCCAGCTTTTATTCACTTTTGCAGCGGACAGTGGGGCAAGCTGCTTCTCTTGGCCTCAGCCCAGTTTCCTAGCCCCTCTTTGCAAGGGGCCCATTTTGAGTTCTGCCAAGAAATAGCCCAGATAAGGAGCAGATGACTGGCCCCCTTGATGCCTTTTGATCCCAGCACGGAGTTAAATTGCATTTATCTTACTAGCCCTAGTAGCAGGAACCTGAGGACATTTCCTATACACCCTCTGCCGCCTATCCACCCCCTACTGCTACCCCACAGTACTGGAGATGGAAACCGGGGTCTTCTGCTACCAAGCTATACCTAAGCTATACCATCGTCTCATTTTTTGGTCTCCGTAAGTCACTTGGTAGAACTCAATTTTACCGTCTTCCTGCCTCAGTCTCCTTCATGATTAAACTGACAGGTGTGCACCACAATGCTGACCGTCTTCTTTTCAGAGGTAAGAATTACCCACCGTCAGCTGCTCTAGCTTGTCCTCTCCTGGCCCACTACCTCTGCAGATACAGGCCTGTGGGTGAGGGGAGTGGGCATGCATGGGCTGCTTCTAAGGATAACGCCACACCCTAGGGAGAGGCCTGCTTTGGGGACAGCTCAGCCCAGGTTTGACCCCCCAGGAGATACAAAGGACGGAGTGATCTTGGTCCCCACAGTAGCCATCTCAGGGACTTCACCCATGGGCCTCCTCTGTGCACCTTGAACAATATGTATGTCTTGTACGAAAGAAAGGTCAAAGTCAGAGGGCTCTGATGCCACGTGGCCCAGTCTTGGGCTTAAGGGCAGAAGAGGAAGCAGCCAAAGTTCCCTTCAGTTCCTTCTACTATTAGAGGAGCTCCTTCAGGTTAATGGCTGGTTTCCAGAAGTCCAAGAGGGAGGGAGCTGGGACCTGGGGAGCTTCTTCCAAAACTCAGGTCGCTGTCCTGCACAGATGGTCTCAGGGGCCACAAGGAGGCTAAGGTGTGTGACTTTAAGGGATAAGCCCAGCAGGCACACAGCAGTTCAGGCTCCCACAGTCAACAGCCATCTGTTTGACTAAGAGGAGGAGGAGCTCGTTTCCAGGCCAGTCTCAAGTGAAACGAGGCTCTTGCTCTCCAATGGCCTGCACCTTGGCCTACAGTGCAGACAGCACAGCACTGTCTGCTCACGTGCTGACCTCCTGGCTTGGCAGAATGCAGAGGGGGCGTTGCCATCTTCTGGGTCTACCAC
>PVIR01042833.1:0-12051 GCA_004026965.1 Petromus typicus | reverse complement strand
TCTTAAAATTTTTGCATTTTATGTTTTCATTCACTTTAGTATACTTTTATTTACATAAAATTTTTTTGTCCCACAGATTATTAGAAATCTATTCATGTGTTGCCAGCATTTGGGAGATTTTCCTCATATCTCTGTTTTTCTTTTATCATGGTTAGAAGTTGTTGATTGTGTTTGCTGTTAATTCTTTTAAGTCCAGTAAAGTTTGTTTTATGGTCCAAGATACTATTTAACATTTCTGCTTCTGAGCACATGAATGAGTACTTTGCTGTAGTTAATTATAGTATTCTATGAAATTTCACTATATCTTCTTTTCTATGTTGTTGTTGAATTTTACATCCTTGCTAACTTTCTGGTTATGTATTCTACCTTGTTTAGAGAGGATGTTGAAGTCTTTCACTATAATTGTGCATGTGTTTATTTCTCCTTTTTTTTTTCCTTTGGTTTTGTAAGGAAGTATGTCTCTATTCTGGCTGGGTGAGAATGAAAGTTTAGGCTCCACATTTGTCCTTCAGAAACTCAAGACGGAGGTAGAACTCCTTGTAGAGCTCAGACTGCCAAGTCATTTAGCTTCTCACTGCAGCTGAGTGGTGGTGGCTCCTTTACCACTGGGTATCAGGAAAGCTTGACCTTCCCCTAAGTGGACACCATCCCAGTGGGAAGGAGAAGGCCTTCTTCCTGATATAAGAGGATGAAAGTTCTGACCCCTTACTTGGCCACTTTTGATATCATTTGAGCTGAGTGTTGGGTCATCTCTATAAAACCTTTTTTTGGGGTGCTGTCACGCTACCCAGTTGACTTGTGCTTGTATGGTTTGGCGTGTCTCTTGGTCATAGTTTGTTTTTTGGTGTAACCCAAACAGCCTTGATACTTACCTCAACTGAACCAAAGTTTAGACATGCTCTCCTTTTATGTTTTTTACTTCATTTTCTTAGAGTATTAATGTAAGGAAAGTTATAATACTTTTCTATATGTCTGTGATGTAAATCTTTTTAAAAGCCTCTTGCCATTTTTACAACCCAGGAATGTTTTTTACAAGAACCTGGAAACTATTTCTTTGAAATGTAAACTTGAGAGGAGAGAGCGCAAGTCTCAGTCTCCATGGGAAAGTAGCAAAAAGATTTGCTGGTGTGCCACCTAGCAAACACAAATGACCTTAGGACAAAGAAGGACATTGGAAATCTCCAGAAGAACACGATGTGTAGGGTGCATCTTGTGGCTCACCCTCCTCTCAGCAACCTCAGTACTTTTCCATTAGTTCATACGGTCACCTTAAAGAGACTATAATTAGAGATTAGAGAGTCATAAATAGCAAACCGTTCTAAAGCTAAGGGAACAATAGTGAGACAAAATTGAATAGACTGTTAACACATACACTGTTACACAGAATGAAGAGAACGTAAAGAAATAAGGTTACACTATCAAGTCAGAGGAGCTGTAATAGCTAAATTCCAGTTCCAAGGCTGGGGCTCTGCTTAGGAAGGCTCTGGCCAGATCTCCTGTCCACAGATGAGACTCCAAGGTCCCCCTACCAATAAGACCCTCCAGTAGAGCTCTTTGTACACTTAATTTTAACCCTTCACAACACAGCCAGCATTTTAAACCCCTCCAGCTTTTTCTTGAGTGAAATTTAATTTCTCTGCCTTCTTACAGTAATACTGTGTTTAACTTTGTCCAGTACAGTATTTACCTTGAGAGTTGTGTGGTTGGAATAGAGTGGTTACTGTCTAAAAAAGTTTCTGTCTTGCTCCATTCTCATTCTTTTGACTGGAGAGAAATACATTTTGGGGGTTTTTGTGCCTACATTTTTTGTGGATTTTTAGCTTTCTTAGCTTCAAATCTGGGGTATACAACCCAGAAGGAAAAGCCAGCGAACTAACTCACTAGTGTGTTAGTCTTCAAGTCTCACAGGCTCTGTTCAATCTGCCCACTTCATTCTCTTTCAAAGTCATCTTTTGTTTGCCTACATACCTAGGTGCTAGCCATGGTTATTAGTTGTTGTCATAGATTGCCATAACACCATCCTAGCCTGGGCGGTTGAAGTAACAGAAATTCATTTCTCATAACTCTGAAGGCTAGGAAATATGAGATCAAGGTCCTCATGTATCTGTTGTCTGGTGGGAGTCTGCTTTCTTATTTGGAGGGATTATCTTGTAATATCACTTTATGGCAGAAAATAGAGAAAGCGCTAAGCTTCCTCTTGTCTGTTTGTATAAGAACACTGATTTCATCATGGGAGCTCCACCCCAGGACCTCATCTACTTCTGTCCCTCTCTCATGTCAAGGCCCTGCTTCCATAATGCCACTGCAGCATTTCAACCTATGTAAATATTTTTGGAGGGGGCAACTCAGTATTTATCCATGGTGGTTGTACTCAGTGGGTGGAGTGGGGAAGGATACACTTTTAGTTCATCTTCCTGGAAATGAAATTCTTGTTTAACATTTTAACATCATATCACATTTGTCCTTCAAATGGCAACTTAATCTTTCCAAACTTGTGGAAGTTGTCATTATTAGAGAAACTTTGTTCATGTGAATGTTAGCACATTAAATTATTTTTTGCATCATTTAAAAATTTACAGCAGTTGACATTCTCCTTAAGTAATCAAGCTGCTTTTCCTTATCTTCCTGACTTCAAGATGGTGCTGAAATTTGTTATCATAAAGGAAATAGTTTTAGAATGTAACCAGAATTTTCCATGTCAAATATTTCAAAACAATGATGAAGCTTTAATTTACAGAGTATGTCTTTCTTATTAAAAATCATCTGGAAGTTAGCTTTTGTGCTACAAAAATATAAACAAAACACATAAGCTGCAATAGGACAGATATAGCAAAAATAGGAAGTAAAAAAAATTTTTTTTTCCTACTTCCTTGGTGTCTCCTTATGAATACACCATGTGGCTTTTTCCTTGATATCAACAAACTATACCTCGGGCTACCCGTCATGGTGTTTGGATACCTGGAACAAATGGACTTCAGCAGTCACTCACACAAAGTTTTCAGCAGTCCCCAAATAACATATCTGCATTCTGTTGACAGAGTTGCGCAGGTGGGACTGGGCCTGATTGGCCACATGTGGTATTCTGTGCTGGGCAGTGCCAGGTGGTACTCACCAGATCTGCTAATTCCTAGGAGTGTAGGAGGGAAATGGTCTGCTCTGCTAGGAGGTACTCCTTAAGAGTCCTGGAAAAATCTACTGCTGAGCAGCATGACATGCTGAGCAATCTCTGGTCATTTCTGTCTTTATGAAGCCGGAGGAGATAGCCAGTACCTCCTTGTGCACCTATAACTGATGTTGCACATCAGGTAGGAAACCAGCTTCTTTATCTCATACTTCCCTTCAGCTCCTACTGCAGTGTCACGAGCTTGATAATGATAAGTTATGCTCAGGAAATAGTCATCAGTAAATTTATTAAAGGGTGGGCATTGTCATCTCCGAATATCCCATGAATAATTCTCATCTTTTATAGTTTAGTCAAGTTACCAATTCAGAAAAGATATGATAGGAATAGAGCCTTTAGAGGTAAATATCCATGGTTCTGTTTATTAAGGTTTAGGGCATTCATATCGCAGGGAGAATAGAAACAACACAACAATTAAATTCTTAGAGTAATACATTTCAGCCTTTGTAATGTGGGGGTATGGATTCCTTCTGAATACCTACAGTGAGAGGTGCTTTGAAATTTCTCTCCTGCGCACAGATGTATTCTGTAGTTGGAAACATCAAACACCGGGCCGACAGCTAACATCACAGATGTTTGGAAACAAACAAAAGACAAATGCAATTCGATTATTTGTTTATTTCCAGAAGTTCTGAGCACAATGCACTGACGCTTCATTTGGCTAACCGAGGAAATAAAAGACACCGCATAGATGCCACTTCCCATCTCAAATGGGCATATTTTTTTTCCTCTGCCGCACTTGTTTTCTTTTGTGATTGCTCTACATTTCCTTGAAATATATCCCCAGTCTGTTCTTCTAAAAGTGGTATTTCTTAAAAAGCTCAGCTTCAAAAATGTCAAACATAATGAAAAATGAAAATCACAAAAGAGAAAGTGGTTCACAGCCACTCCCCTGGGGTTCCCTCATGTTTCTGGGTCACCGTGCCGACTCTCCGTGTGTTAGAAATAACATCCATAGTGTACTTAGCAGGAATCCCCTCGTGGTCAGGGTCAGAGTGGGCTCCAGATAAACAAAGGCAGTTCTTTCCTTGAAAACAATGTGCCATCTGTTCAAAAATACTCCATATTATTCGCCAAAGCAGATCCTAAAGAAGTTCTCCTTTCAAAGTCTAAGAAAGGAGAGCTCCTTTGGAAACACTGTCACAGGGCACTTATTTTCATCATTTGGGCCTAGAACAGATGAAAGATAGGAGAGCTGAAGCCTGCCCATCAGGGAAAGATGTGTGAGCCGGGGCCGCCCACGTGGGAGAGGAGGCTGAGGGACAGTGGTGAGGAGCGTCTGAAGGGGTCGTGCACAAGCACTGATACTCTATCTGCGAGAATGAGGACCTGCCGACTCTAACGACTGTAGAGAAGAGTCTCGTGGTGTAGAACTGCAGAAGACTCAAGCCAGGAATTGCCTTTCTAAATTCACTCCCAGCTTTTAACAGTGAGGCATCTAAACTTGTGTCACCTATACAAGTGTCCCATATATGCTTCCTGTAAAGTGTGTAAGTTCCATATAAACTTTCATGGTTATGTTATTAACATTAATAACACTGATTACCTCAGCTACAGTTTATTGACAGTGTCCTGTCATGC
Organism: Petromus typicus; assembly: GCA_004026965.1. Taxonomy (NCBI): domain Eukaryota; kingdom Metazoa; phylum Chordata; class Mammalia; order Rodentia; family Petromuridae; genus Petromus; species Petromus typicus. The sequence continues at coordinate 7,289 of PVIR01042833.1, read as the reverse complement.
CAAACCCAGAGACAAAAGCTTCAAGTTTCAGACACTGAAATAGAAAATAACTGAATTTAAACTCCAGCTGTGTGGTTTTTAGTTATGTGACTTTGGCTAGGTTATATAATTTGCTTTTCTCAGGTGCATTTTCTTTATTTGCAAACTGCTTGACAATGCTTTCTCACTGGTTGGGGTTAAAATTAAGGAGGGGCTGTAGGTAAATGCTTAGCCTTAAGTCTAGCATGTCATAAATGAGCTAAAGTTGCTAATAATTTTAATTTATATTAACTAATAAATATTCATTTTATTCTCTAGATGATTCAAAAAATGAAAAGGAAGACATATGCCTGATTTCTGAAAAATCTTTATTTTTATTTATTATTTATTATTATTTAAAAATCTTTATTTTTATTTATTTTCAAAGATTGTTTAGACATTTCTTGGAGGGGAAGCTGTGCATTCAGGTTGAACTCATGGCAGTCCTTTTGTCTCAGGCACCCAGTCCTCCTGCCTCTGCCTCCCAAGTGCTGGGATCACAGGCGTGAGCCACCACGCCCAGCGATGCAGTATGTGGTACTGATTGCTGCTGGGATGAGTCTCCACGCCCAGTATTGTTATGTGGTTTCTGGGGATCTAACCTGGGCCCTTGCGCTTGCAAGACAGGTACCAGAACCACCGAGCTATATCCCTGGCCCCTCAGTGATATATTTTGTACAGTGCTATCTGTAGGGCATTAGCTATTAAATCCAATTGGATTTTCAATATTGGTATAGTGAATATTACTATAGTATATGTTTCATATGTTACACAAAACTTCCCTTAGCTTTTGTAGGTATAATAGTTTCCCTTGAAGATTCTCTTCTCTTGGTATTTATAACAGACCCTACAGTATCCATGATTTTTCTAATTCTCAAAAATCACACTGGGCAGCGATTTTATAAAGGGATCTCACACAGAGAAGAAACACCAGGCAATCAAGTTAAACCCAAACTCACGCTGCTTCTAATAAGTCGCCTAAATGGCCAACTGCCCCTCACAGCTCTTGAGAGGGCTATTCTGCCTGCCAGCCTTGTTCCAAACTGTTTCATTTGGAAACATCCATGGCACATCAGTGAGCTGTTGGCATGCCTGAGTATGATTCTGCCCGTTCAAACCGGGGGTCTGTCTTGAAGTTTGTCTGAGCTGTCAGATTGCTTTAGAATATCCTTGGAGAAAATGACGATGGCTTCCTCACAGAAAGAAGTAACATAATCTAGAGCGTGCACCATTTGGCAAGGCCGACTAATGAGTTACATTTTGGGATGGCCTGCTTATGAGCAGATGGTGGGAAGGCCAGGAACTCTGAAGGCTCTGACGTTTTACTGTCCATGAAAACTAACCAGTTGGTTTCATAGGTGATGGCAGAGGACACAGACTCCAGAGGCAGGAATGAAGAACTTTGTTGTGTGCGTAGTGAGCTTCATGTCGACACTGATGTCCAAGGGTCATAAGACAGTGGAGGAGTGGAGTGGCATGGGTCTGTGTGTCAGCCAAGTCCGAGTTTGGATAGATCCAGTCTGAGGTCTTCAGCTCAGAAAATACATGGAGCCTCTGCCTCAAAAGGAGAAAAGATCTTTATTGCCCCAGGCTGTTTGTTCTCCAAGTATCTTTGAAAAAGTGCTTCAAAATAAAAGTGCTCTGTGTCTCATTGGAAAATGGAAGAAATGCAGAAGCCCATGGAGAATGATTTCAACAGGGCACCAGCACTTGTGATTCTGGGATGGAACCTCAGCCAAGCTCGCATCGGCAGAAGGAGAAGATGCAAGAGAGGTTACTCCTGTTTTATGTTTCACAGAGTGGATTTGTCTGTGAGCTTTCATTTACTGACAGCTATCTGCAGTTAAAACCAAACTGGTTTAACAAATGAGAAAAACTAAAAACAAGCATGAAATGTGACATTACTGTGGAGAAAGGCAGTGAACTATGGGTTAAAAAGGATTGTATTATAGACTTCCACATTAACAAATATGTGAGAGCACAGAAATTGCTTATGCATCGAGTCTTGAGTTTGTTTGCAAAATAATGATAGTGATATTATCATCTAACATAAGAGTTAATTGAGGAGTCTGAATAATGTGTTGGAGATTCTGCCATGTAGCTTGCCTTCTGTAGTGGACTGTTGTCACACTGCTCAGACATCCCAGGTTCCATTTATGTATTTGACGCAGCCCCCACACCGAGAAATGCTCTTGTTCCATTGGGCAACTGATCCTGCACTAATGCTGGAGTCATGTTACCTCCTACACTCATGGCCAGCATTTTGCAGTGGCAGAGATTAAGACCCCAGCCCCCTTGTGGCAGGATGAACACGTGCAGAAATGCAGTTTATCTCCTGGTGCTCCCAGAGAGCCCAGAAGTTAGACCTCACCCAAGACTACTTCGTTCTTTGGCTTCAGTCCTTCTCTAGGCTCCATGCTTTCTTTCGTCACAGCTGTCCTTGAGAGGACTTCTTTTATAAACCACTAATTTATTAATGAGTAGTGTACATGAAAATCTGTCTTATGTTCTGCTTTCAGGAAATTTGCCTGATGATACTGTTCAAACATTGACTCCACGTTGGCACAACTGAACAACATTCAACTTTCAAGCACATTAATCTATTAATATTAATGTATGTACCTCTAACCTGTCTTTATAATTATAAAGTATTGGAGAAGAAAGGCGCATCCCTTGCTTTTTGTGCATTTAAAACACAAGTATTTCCCCAACATAAATGTATTAGTAGAGGTTAATATATTATAATATAGATGTCTGGGAGCATAGTGTTTTTTTATTTTGTTGATATAGATCTGTCATTAGTCCTAAATACAGGACTAATTAGGACTCATTTTATATTGTACATACATAAGTATCAGTTCTGGACAGAACCTATTTTGAAGAGGTGCATTTGTTCCAACATCATTGATATATAAAGGAATAATTTGAGAATAATGTTAATTTTACACTTACATACCTGTGAGGAATATTAGGTAGATTCAGAAAATTACAGTGAGTTGCCCCGAGCCATCTAGGGGTATGAAAACATGCATACAGAGACCTGCGCACACTCACATACTTCGTGCTCAAAAAGCTACCTTAAAGTGCTGTGTGCATTGACTTACAAGGTTGTATTTTGCTTTTCTTTTGTATTTGTGAACTTTTCTATATAACAAATAAAGCTCATTCATTCAACACCTGAAACATGTTTAAGTGTCCTAGGTCAAAATCGCCAGCAATATATCCAAAAGGAAAGCTTTAAATATTGAAAGAAATGAGAGAGCATGTGGTATTCTCTGAGCAACAGGAATAAAAGAATCCGCATTGGAGAGCATCAGAGACAATGCTACAAAAATAAAAGAAAGGTCTGCAAATTCAAGCACTGTGAAGTCAATAAGAACATTGTCTAAAGAGATAAAAGAAACAGCAAGGTTGTTAAGCATGTGGATTGAAGACCAAAGAGAGTGAGAGAGAGGAGAGAAAAATCAGGAACAGCGTTTCTCACAATCAAAGAGAAAGTTCTGTCTCTCTATGAGGACCTTAAATGAAAGCAGCTCATCCTGCAAAAGTGGCTGCTTTGCCTGCTAGCTATGGTGGTTTCAAACACTGCTACAGTTTCCAAAGCTTCAGCTGTTGGGTGAAGTCGTGAGGGCAGATGAGAAGGCCACAAAAGGGATTTCCAGGGGCAATACCAGAAGTTGACTGGAGAAGGTATTCAATGGGTTGCATTTTTAATTTTACTGAAATGGATATGTTTAGAAATGGGGGTCTCAAAGGCAAAAAAAAAAAAAAAAAGATAAAAGAAAAAACAAAACAAAACAAAAACCCCCCGTAAAAACCAAGTCCCAGGATTCATCTGCAAAACATCTTAACTTTCCTTAACCTCCTTCCGCTGCTTCCAAGTAAGTCACAAACCGCAATCTTTCCTTTGTGACATATCTGATCCACGTACTTTCATTGATATAAAGTTGTAAATATGTATAACACATAACATGCTGTACACTGGATGGGAACTATTGGTCCAAGGATACAAAATTTCATTTAGACAGGAAAGAGTAGTTTAAAAAATTTGTTGTATGACATGGTTAGAATAGTTAATAACAATGGATAGTATGCTTAAAAATTACCAAACAGTATAGCTTTGTGTCACACACAAACACACACACACACACACACACAGACACACAATGTGATCTCTGAACTTTTCGCTTGGTACTTTTACTGATTATTTATGCATTTATCACCAGGCAACACAAATAAAATACACTGCCATGTTAACTAGGTTCGTGTCAGCTTTGTGTGCCACTCCTGCAGGTTTTGAGCATTTAGCTCAGAAAGCCCTTTAATTTTTATTGTGTGGCTTTATGTGAAATGGACAGTTTTCAGAATACAATATGTCATGCACAGTAAAGCATATGTATACCTCCCACACTCCTCTCTTTGCCTGGAATACTCTGCCCTCCCTATTCTGCCACTGAACTTCTCTTCAGATTTATCTCTATTAAAGATAAATAGATCTCTATTAGATCTATTTAATAGATCTAATCAAATAGATCTAATTTTTTAGATCTATTTAATAGATCTTTAATAATAGATCTCTATTAGAGATAAATATCTATTAGAGATAAAAATTTTTAGAAAGATTACTGGCTTTGCCATATTGTCTGTAGAGACAGAGATTTGGGGTGTGTGTGTTTTATTTGGGTGGTGATTTCAGGAGGAACTGCTTGGACAGGTAGCAAGCATCCTGTTAATGGAGAAGCCTCTGTGGAGGAGTATTAGGAGGCAGTTTACCTCCGCAGGCATCTGAGGCTTAACCCAGCTGATGCTTTCTGAGGGACGGTATGGAATACATTTTGGAGTTGTCCTACCTGGGAACAGTGAATTTCAAATGTTCATCTGCCTGTGCCCATCTGTCACTGTCTCGGGACAGCTCCTGAGGGCATTCATTCCCTGGCACTTCTTGTTTGCCCCATGTGTGGCCTGAGAGAAGCCCTCAGATGGAAAGTCTCAGGTGTTTGCAATAGAATGCTATTAGCATATAATGAAGTGGTGAAAGCCCGTGGGACATGGTGTGTGCACGTGTGTGTGTGTGTGTGTGTTCATGCGCGTGTGTGTGTATTTGTGACAGCATGTATACTCTTCTATTGACTTCCTTGTCAAAGAAAAATACTCCTTTTATACACCTCTTTGAAGTTACATTCTTTTCTTTGTACCGCTTACCGAAGTGTTTGATATGCATTCAGTGGTGTGAATCGGCCTGCTCGCACTGGCTCACAGGAGCCAGTTATTCTGCAAGCCCAGTAGTGTCATATTGGGGGTTTGCAACAGGCCAGGGTGGGAGGATTTACAGTGTACGAATGGGTACTCAGCACAAGATGCTCCTGTCCTCCAGTGCGCTGGCCCAAGTGAGGTGTTGAGTATCTGTGAGTCTGATTTGTCAGTCTTTTTCCCCCAGGTCACACAGTACTCTGTGTCCTTGGACCAACTCGCTGGCTAGTTGAGGCAACAAAAAGTGCCTACATGGCATTTGTGAAGCTGTCTCATGAACAGTGGCTGCCAAAAGTTAATCTTAGCAGTGAGGATATTGACTTTTTCTTGGCAATCATTAGGCCACAGGAACCATTACTACTTGAGGCCACCATGTCTTCAGTGATCAGTGGAAAGGAGGGTATCTGTCACCTAATTGCTGTGGGGAAAGGACATAAATCTAGTATGTCTTAGTGCTGAAAACAATTGAACTTCAAGAGATTCTCAGAAGAGAAGGGAGAGTGGTGAACACTTACTCTTGTGTTTCAAGTAGTGTTGCACAGATTTTGCAAAACTAAAAACACAGGTTAGCTGAACTTCATAAACAATAAGGTTTCTTAGGTTTCTAAAATCTGATATTTTGCTCATAACTTCAGTGTTTTTCAAAGGTATAATATTAAGATACACTCTTGGAGAAATAATCAGAAGTAATAAACACCACCACCAAATGAATGTGCTAAATTTGTGTATGTGAATGAATGGAAAGAAATTCATTGGGAAAATAGAATAGACTCTGGGGGAAAGGATTTGAAATACAGCCAGTTTGCTGTAATCTAATATAGTTGCATACTTCCAAAAAACAACTCCCATTAGGTGAAATTGACTCTCAAAAGTTTGTTGAACAGAGACTTTAGAAATAAATGCAACAGGTTAAATAGCTAGGTTTCTAATTTTGGTGGCTAGTCACAGAGCAATTATTTTTGACACCCAAAATATTGCTTCCCATGTGCGGCCTCTGTAAAATTGAGAGACACCTGGAAGAATCAGTCATAGAAGCAAGTGTACATTTTTATAGTTTTGGTATATTTCAAGTGTGTCTATATATGTGCTTGTAAGCTTAGATGATATATAAAGCTTGACATGTTTAAAAAAGAAGATTGAAAAGTAAAATCTGTACTTTGACTCTAAATAGCAAATTCACATCATCAGTCCTGGAAATCTCTGAAGCATACCTCTCCCCAGAATGTTGCAGACATGTGGATGACAAAGGTCACATCTGATTATCTGTTATCTGATTCAAATAACAATTGTGGCCCTTGCATCTGCAATTCAGTGACCCAGGGACTCCCAGTTACTGCATAGGAATTGTCAAAGTTCTACCACATTGACCAGGTTAGGTTGAATAGTGTAATGCATTCTTATTTCTAGTTTTGAATCAAGGTTAGAATAGAAAATGATGCAAGCATATTTACTTTTAATTTATTTTTAATCAGTTTCCTTTTAATCAGAAAATTATATCTAGAAGAGCTCAGTGATATCTAGAAGAAATTACGTGAAACTTAATAATATGTTGACATTTTAAAATGTAACATTTCAGTATGGATTTAGGGTAGACCAATGAGATATTTTTAAGGAGGAGATAAAATATAAAGTTCAATTAAGGAACTTTCTAACTTGTGTGATACAAAGAGTTAGCCTTAGTATTTATATTTCTGTAACGTTTCCCCAGTACTTGATCTCATTTTTCTATACAAATAAGGCACAGCAACTATAAACGTGAAGCATTTTGAAATTTTGATAACACTATACATTTTCAAATATGATTTCTTTTTTTTTTTTTTTTTTTTTTTTTTTTTTTTTTAATTTTTATCTTTATTGGTACATTAAATATACACATCATGATTGCACTCCATAATGGGGATTTGTACCAGTATAAGACACAACTTAATTCTCATTTTTTCCCTTGGCCCCACCCACCCTACCACCCCCCCATATATATAAAATTTGTTTCCTTACTTTTTTGTTACAATCTCAACATTGTC
>PVIR01042832.1:0-12040 GCA_004026965.1 Petromus typicus | reverse complement strand
AACAGAGTTCTTTTTTTTTTTTTTTTTAGACAGGATCTCACTTTGTAGTTCAGGCTGGCCCTGAGCTCAGCCTCAAACTCACATCTCAGCAATCCTCCTGCCTCTGCCTCCTGAGTGCTGGGATTACAGGTGTGAGCCACCACACTCGGCACTGGTATGTGGTACTGATTGCTGCTGGGGCATGAGTCTCCACACCCAGTATTGTTATGTGGTTACCAGGGATCAAACCCGGACTCTTGTGCTTGCAAGACAGGCGCCGCAACCACTGAGCTATATCCCCAGCCTGTGAACAGAGTTCTTATATCTTTTGCGCTGGCCCCAGAAACTCACCAATAATTGTTGTCACTCTTCTGGTGGAAGCCCCTTCAGTATGAGACTCCATTTGATGATTTGGAAGACAGAAAGCTGGAACTGCATGGAGGTGGTGTGGTGATCCCAGGGCTGGCATTCTTGTCAGAGAAGATTCCCTTTTTACTGCAACCCTGGAGCTTATATGATGATCTTCAGTCCCTGTGGGTGATAGTGGGGCTTCTTTTCTTGACTCTCGTAGATCCTCTGTCCTTTGACTAGCTCTGATCCTGTATACTCAGTGATAGCGGGCTCCCTTTCAATATGGCCAACAGGGAGGAGGAACATGGGGATGCAATGCAGTGATCCAGAGGACAGGAAGCTAGAATTGTGGGGATGCATTGTGACAAGCTTGTGGGTGGTGCTTCTATCAGGGCAGACTCAATGCAGCCTCAATACTGAGTGCAGATCCTCAGTTCCTTGGGAGTGTGGGCAGGACTTCATTGCTTGACTGGCACTAATCCTCTGACCTATACCAGAACCAATTTAGATATATTAAAAAACCACAGCTGCATCCATCCAGTGTGGCTGCTGCTTTGCTCCACTAATCTGTTTCTCTGTGAGGGTCTTTGTCAGAAGTCACCAGTGGTCCACAGGCCCTGCAGATTTGGCATTCTCTCCCCTTGCTGAGAGTCTTGGCTCAGGGAGAGAGGGCTCTGTTAAAGTTTTTCTTTTTACTCTCTTCAGTTCTTGCCTCAGATCTCTTTTTGTGTTTTGGGGCCCTACTTCCCTTCTTTTCTTCTCTCTCTCTCTCTTTTTTTTTTTTTTTTTCTGAGCTGCTATTTTCTGGTTTAGGAACAACAAACTGCAGGGAGCTTTGTAGCCTGTTGTTACTACTCTACCATCTTCCGAAATCGTCCTCTGTTATTTCTTATGGGGAAATGTATATCACTTGTATATATCACTTGTATATCATTCATTGTGATATAAAAGTGCTTTAGATTACAAGCATATTTCAGGAATTAATTATGCCCACAAACCAGTGTTTCCTTGTACTTCTGAAATAATTATGTGACTTTATGGAAAGCAATTTTCTAAAATTTCATTTGAACTTTGCTTTTTTGAAATATTACCTATTTTGAAAGTTTTTTCACTTGTTTTCCTTCTCTCTGTCTTTCCTTCCTTTCTCCTTCCCTTTGTTCCTTCCTTCACTTCTCTTTTCTTTATTCCCTCCTCCCCTAATTTTCTTTTTCTCTCTCTCATTCATTCATTCTTTCCTTCTCTACTTTCCTTTATTTCCCCTTTTCTATCTTTTCCTTCCTTTTCCCCTTACTTATTCACTCTTTCTTTTGCTTCTTTCTTCTTCCTGCCTTTCCTTATCCATACTTATTTCCTTTCTTCCTCTGTTTTCTTCATAATTTCCTTTCTTTGTTCTTTATGTTCTTTTCCCTCTTTTCTTATTCCTTTCTTCTTTCCTCACTCTTTTATTTTATTTAAAGTAGCCTTTATAGGAAAAGATCAATCAAGCTGCAGTTTGTATTTAGTATTGTGTATGTTCATTCATTATTAGACTGAGTCACTGACAAACTACTCTTTTCAACAATAACTTTAAGAAGATTTTAAGATTTCAGTCGCAGGCTGAAATTTATAAGTGTGCCTGCTAAAATTCAGCATTGTGTAGCCTGATGATTTTAGGGAATAACATCAAAGTCTGAAATTCCCTTTCTTATCTATTATTATGTTCAAAGAATTGAGAAATTTTTTTAAAAACCAAAGTACTCTTATATCAAACGCAAGGCATCACAGTGGTATGATAGAATGAATATTAGAACTTTTCTAAGCTGTGTTTGTGTGGCCAGTGATGGGTGCCAGGACCCTGGCCCTGTGTGGCATAGGAGTTGCTCATGGTTCTGACAAGATATGGACATGTGCTTATGTGGTCACACTAAGACAGAGCCCCTTTCAGCTATAACCCAGTCACACAGCCTGAGACCTGCATTTGCAAATGAGGGTGTCAAATGTCCATGTCAAATGTATTGAGATGGAATTGTCCATAAAGTACTGCAGACATGTATTCTACTGCCCACTGCTGGCCAAAGATTTATACCTGCACTAGCATCACAAATGTGATGCACATCAGGTATCCCATGAGGAGAAGGTCACAGAGCATGTTCTTTGAGGACCATCCTGGGAACATTCTGCAGAAACACAGCTTTAGAGTTAGTGGAGATGATGATCTTTTTCACTTTCCTTTTTGGAGTAGAAGATAATCAAAAGCTGCCCCTTCTTTAGTAAGTTGCACAGTTTCCTTAGAGAATGATAAAGCCCTGCCTAGGAATACCTCACTCTCTTCCAAGCTTCGTGACTACACCAAATAGTCTGCAGGCCATTGGTGACTTGGCTGTCATCGGACCCTTGCTAGCTGCTGCCCCTCACTTCACTACTGACTTTTTCCTCTCTACATGTCCATCTCTATGGTACAGGCATCCCTTTGGTGTCTGGGAACAGCTGGCTTCCCCATGGGCACCTTCTATAGCTTAGCACACCCAGAGAAGCACCATTTTGTCACCAAGCACCAAGATGCTATCCTGACTGCCAAATGCCTTTCATGTAACAGTTCATGTAAATTTTGTTTCCTCAGTTCAGATCATTATAATGACTCCCTTGACCAGGCTTATATTTAGTGTAGCTACATCCAGCTCTTGCGTGGGTGAGCACCTTGCAGCCCCGTTCTGAACAAGCTTTCACTGCCTTTTCATTTATTGTCACTGTCAGACCATGGGGGCCACCACTTACGGAGCAACTTCTGTGTCCCAGAAAAGACAGAGGACTTAAAATCTTATATTTGTCCCTCTGAAAGCATCTGAGGTACACATTACTATGTTTATTTGAGAGGTGAGGAAATAGAGGCTTTATAATAGTTAGACCATTTGTCACCAATTGAGAAATGGCAGGGCTAGCATTTGAACCATACACAAGTGTCTCTGCTGCCCAACAGCAGGATCCAGGGTGACGTCAAGATGGCAGGCAGAGCCCCTCCTTCAGGCTGCCCCCGAGTCCATTAGTGGTGAGATGCAGCCAGTATTTTCCATAGGGACCAAACAAATGTTTCTATGATGCTCATTACCAGAAGGCTATCACAGCTGCTCTTCCAGAAGGGACATTCAGGGAGACACTGGATGTATTACCTGAGAAAGCTCAAAGGAAGCTTCAAAAAATGAAGGTGCAATTTGTGTGAATGTTTCTGCCAACTTGCACAAACATTTAATGCCCTAAATCCTTCCGTTGTTGCAATATTACTTGCAGCACAGTACAGAGGGAGCTATTTGTGCTGTGACAGTCAGAGCAAACCAGAGCATGTACAGAAAGTTAATGGCGCTTCTGTTTCAAAGGCCGGGTTGGAAATTAACTTCACCAAACATTGCCTGTCCACCAATTGCTAGAGAGCTTCCTGATTGCTGATATATAAACTTGAGAATTTACTCTAAATTGACAGTAGTTCAAACTCTTTCATAAATGTTTCTTTTTCTGATTCTTTATCTGTCATTTGGAGCTGGATACTTTATAAATAGTTCAATTTGCTTTTCAAAACAGCTCAGATTTTAAAGTGCTGCACAGTCATGTGTCCTGCATTCCTACATGTTTTGCAATCAGAAAGAATACTTTAGGAAAAATACCTTGTAAATATGTATGTATACACATTAACATGTCAGTGTTTAAAGAAGTATGCACCAAGCTATTAACTTTATTTTATTTTATTTTTTTTTTTGTGGGACCAGAGATCAAACTCAGGACCTTGTGCTTGCCTGATAGGCCTGGCGCCACTGGGCTACATCCCCAACTCCTACCAAACTATTAACTTTAGTAGTGTTTGTCTCAGAGCAGTATAATTTATGTCTTTTAATGTTTGTCTATTTTTCTGCAATGCATTTAAGTTAAAATAAAACAAACTCACTACATGAAAATCTTTGGGAACAATCAGATAACAAGGAAGTAATGATTGGAGAGAGAGAATGGAGCTATGGGAAGCTTTAGAGGGAAGGTAGATTTGACCCAAAAGCTTAAGTTGCTTTCTCCTGAACTAGAGCTCTGGGCTAAGGAGCCAGATCTGCTTCCAAGGTCTAATGAGAAGCACTCACTGCCCCTTTTCCTTTTTCTGTCCTCCACAGGGGGAGATAGAGCTCTGCTGAAAATGCTTCCCTTTCCCTGCGAGGCTGAGAATCCTGTGCTTATTTCTCTGAGCTCAACAATGAGAATGTTGAGAACTTTGTCAGTGGTCCCGAGGGCAACTTGTGGGAAAGTTCCCAGGAAGAAACTTGTGGGAAAGATTTTCCTCCTCATAAAGAGTTGGGCAGAAAAAAAAATCTGCCTGTTTTTGGCCTTTGGATGTAACTGTGATGTTGCAATCTCCTTCAAACATGAGGAGACAGGTTTGACATCAGAAGGCAGCTAACTGAGATCGAGTATCCAGAAAGTTAGAACTAGACCCTGACTATGTCCTTGGGCTAATGCACCTATACTCTTGGATTTCTTGCCTCTAGCCTTATTATTTGGGCTGCTTCTGGCTGGGTACTATCTTGCAGCCCTCGCTTCCTATCTCTGCTCAGGTCCTGGAGTGGAGCCGTCTACCGCATCCGTGCCTATGACTTTAGGCCCAGGCAGTGGGGCCAGCACCACTGACTGCATGTTCCTGGGATCTCCAGAGACCCAGGCTAAGTGCTGCATGGAGATACTGATGAGACCAGGGCTAGGAATGGAGTTTCTCTCAGCTCTGCCAGACAGGACATGTTTGAATGAAATTACCCAAAGATTTCCCCTCTGCAAGCTTCAAATTACTTGGGATTGTAAGTATCATGGTGGGCTATGGTCCAAGGCCATAATGGAGTTTTAAAAAGATCAGAATTTAAAGATTTATAATATGCTAGAAAGATTCCCTTCTTCTGCCATTATACCCCAAGTTTTCAAAGATGCATCTGTACCATAGGTTAAGGGTAGATTTTTATTTATCAACTTGAGAAATGTACAATGACAGAAAGTTACTATTGGTATGGTAATGCTAGTCTTATTATTGTATAAATACCTATCATATTATTAATTATATACTAGTAATTTTATATTACCAATCATGCCAATACTTCCATTCACTAGAAACTGGTGCAGAGAAATAAGAGGCAGACTGGGCACCCAGTTCTCACATAAGGACTTGACATTCATTATCTTGTTTAATGCTCACATCAAAAGCATGAAATACGTTATTCATGTACAATGTTCTCCCTACAGTCTAAGGCTGAAGCTCAGGGAGTGAAGAGAGTCAGAGAAGTCTGAGTTTTGAACTCAGCACATGCTCCCCTGGATGATCAGTTGCCCAGGGAGTGATTTCCTGTAGGTAGGAGGAGCCTTTCTCAAATGGGTAGTCAATTAAAAATGTATTCGCTATCCCCATTGTTTCCACATAAAAGGATATCTATTATTAATTCTTCTGTTCACCTCCCCACTCGCTTCCTCTCTGGGTATCTTGGATGATACCCAAGTGGGACCCAGCTTGGTCCATTTTTCTCCTTGAAGTCCAGCTGCCTCTAGAGCCTGGTCTATTTCCTTTTTTTTTTTGAGACAGGGTCTCACTTTGTGGTTCAGGCTGGCCCTGAGCTCAGCCTCAAATTCACATCACAGCAATCCTCCTGCCTCTGCCTCCCGAGTGCTGGGATTACAGGCGTGAGCCACCACGCCTGGCACTGTGGTAGGTGGTACTGGTTGTTGCTGGGGTGAGTCTCCACACCCAGTATTGTATGTGGTTACTGAGGATCGAACCTGGGTCCTTGCACTTGCAAGACAGGCGCTGGAACCACTGAGCTATATCCCCAGCCCGAGCCTGGTCTATTTTGTCCTGGCCTCCTGCCATCAATGTGAGGGTAGCCCAGATAGCCTTCAGACTGGCTGTGCCTATGGCTGGTGCCTGCATGTGTTCAACTGGAGTTTGGTTTGTGGAAGCCCCTGTTTGTACACAGTAGAGCCACATTATCTGCCCTTAGCTTTATCAACCTCAGAGGTGATGTCTTGGTCTGTATATCACTCCTGCCTCTCTAATTTGTTTAGAACTCAGTTGGGAAGACTGCTGCTATAACAAGCTATCACAAATGTATTGTCTAAGAATGTACAGATGGTTAATTTACAATTCTGGAGGTCAGAAGCCAGAACGAGTGCCCCTGGGCAAAGCCAAAGTGTCTGCTGGCTATGTTCCTTCTGGAGGTCCTGGAGAACAGTGTCTTCTCCATCTTTTTGAGGTTACTGACATCTTGTGGCTAATGGCTTCATTCCGTACTTCTGAGTCAGTCATTATGATCTCTTGAACTCTCTCTGACTGAGCTTCTGCCATGTTCTTTGGTCTTCAGATGCTGATGCCCATGACTATAGAAGGCCCACCTGACTCTCCCAAGGCAATCTTCTTATTTCAAGATCCCATTTCTAACAAAATCCTTTTTGCATATGTGTCAGTTAAGATATGCATGGGTTCTAGGAACAGGAGCGTGGATGTCTTTTTTGGGGATCATGATTCTGTATGCCAGCAAGGTCTGGGTGTCTAGTCTATTTGTGCTGTTATTACAGAATACCTAGGACAAGTGATTTTGCAGAGCTTTGTTTACTATAATTCTGGTGGCTGGGATGTCCAGGACATAGGACCCCACATCTGTGCAAGGCCTTGATGTCTATGACTCCTCAGCATGATGAGAAAGGCAAGAGAGCACTGGTAACAAGGTGGACTTTCCACTGACAGTAGACCTCTCCTGTTTGGGTTCAGTCCTACCACAAGAGTTAGGGGAGATTGCATCCAGCCATAGTACTTCAACTCTACAACTGTTGTTCACTTTCAGGGAGCCACCAAGAAATTGGATCACAAATAGTTTATGGAGAACTCCTATGCTTTATGAAAATACACATATACATTCAGAAGTAGCCTAGTATAATCTAGGCCAGAGGCTGAGACTGACTACTGGGCTTGCTTATATTGTTCAGCTAAACTTTTCCTCTTTGTGGCAACAGGCCACAGGCTGTGTGCCACTGACACAGAGACTCTAAAGGGCTCAGAGGGCCCTTGGTAGAGCTGCCATCCTGCTGTGAGGTAGACTGTGCTCTTTTCCATCTCGCTTTGCCCTCCAGGTGCTGATGTGAGTGGTACAAGTTCCTCATACCCCTCTGCCTGGCCCTGCCATATTGTGATCCATGACTGCAGAGTGACTCCATGAAGTTTCTTGTCCTGAGTTAGATGAGTCAGGATGTCACCAGGGAAAGTCTCAGTGGGCAGACTGGAGGTGTGGCCAATGCTGTGAAGTAATGACACTTTCCTGGGAAGAGTGCAGTGACTGTGATTAAGAGGGAGAAGAGGGACCCTGAGAGTAGCAGAGAACAGGGCTCTTCAGGTCTTGTCTCTAGCTGCAGCAAACTAGGAGGGATGGGTCACTGGGAAGAGCTGGGAGGGACAAGATGCCAGAAGGGCTGTGACTGAGGATGATATAGGAATGGTGGCCAACGTGAGCACAAAGGGAGGTTTTGGAAGGGTGGATGTGAGCCGATGGGTGAGATAGAGAGCAGCATGACACTGTTGGTTGGGGAGCTTAGACCCTGATCACATGCAGCTCTAGCTCTGGTTGTGGTCACTCCACCTATCTTAGAGGTACAGATGAAGCTGAAGGAGCTGGGTGGGTTGGGGTGGAGGAGACAAGAACTTGGAGCAAGGGTGCCTAATGGACAGGTCCACTTACTCCCATTCAGTGTGGTGAAGTTCCAGTGAAGAAGGTGGGAACTCATACTTGGAGATATGAGACCAGGGATGGCAGCACTTACTCGGGCACTGGCTTGGCCAAGGGGAGGATGTGGCTTAGGAGGCATATACAGAGATGGCCTTAGAGGTGATGCACTCTCTATCGCTGCCCCAAACCTTAGAATACTGAGGATGCAGCTGGATTACATATATTTTGGGGGGATTGGAGCTCAGGTTACTTAGTTTGAATAACAAGAAGGATGATCACAGGAAGTGGAGTTCAGAAGCCATTTGCTAATTCCTCAAGAAGGGAGTGGATGTTAAAATTATCATTTTATATAATGTAACTGCTCATCTATAATAAACTATAATATATAATAATGTAATAAAGTTACAAATTTTACTAGGTTTAAGTGGATTCCTTTGTGTTTTTTAAAAAAATAAGCATCAGAAAAATAGTGACAATTATGGATTATGGAATACTTGATTCTGAAAGAACTAGGGAACCCCATGGTCATTTGTTTAGATAGTGGTGGTGGTTGTGAGTGAAGAAGCTCTCTTTTCCAGAAGAATCCCAACAAACACATGTAGAAAAGACTGGTTGCATTTCAAAATTACCCCTTAGCACCAACACTGTAATAATCCATGTTGACAAGAGTCAGGAAAGATGGATGGAACAGTGGGCCAACTGTTGTCAGGGAGGCTGGTATGTTAGACCATGCCTGTGATCCCAGCCACTCTGAGGGCTGAAGCAAGAGGTTTGTAAGTTTGAGGCCAGACTAGGCAACTTAGTGAGATCTTGCTTCCAAATTAAACAAAAAAAAAAAATATTGGCATTTAGCTTGGTGGTAGAGTGCTACATCCTAGTGTAGATGAATTCCTAGGTTCAGTCCCTAGTCCATAAAAAATCATCAGAGAAAATATGAGAAACAGGGGAAGGGGACTTAATTAGAACTTTTGTATTAAGTTCTATCTAGTCTCCTGCAAGTTGACAGCACATCGCGAAATAATTAATAATTAGGCAGAAATGAAACTCAGAGAAGCTGAGCTTGGGCCTGACCCACACTCCTCTGGGCTGCCAGGAAGAGTGACTCCAGGGGGCCGGGGATTTAGCTCAGTGGTTCCTGCGCCTGTCTTGCAAGTGCAAGGACCCATGTTCAATCCCCCGGTAACCACATACAATACTGGACATGGAGACTCACCCCAGCAACAACCAGTACCACCTACCACAGTGCCGGGCGTGGTGGCTCAGGCCTGTAATCCCAGCACTCGGGAGGCAGAGGCAGGAGGATTGCTGTGATGTGAATTTGAGGCTGAGCTCAGGGCCAGCCTGAACCACAAAGAGAGATCCTGTCTCAAAAAAAAAAAAAAAAAAAAAAAAGAGTGACTCCAGCCTGCCACACATTTTATTCGCTACATTTCAAAAGACCCATAAAGGCATGGAGACAACAAAAATAGTCCTAAAGAAGTTATGTAGATGAAGATCCTGGGGCAAGGCAGACGTCAGCAACAGTCTTTGAGAGAACAGACAGATCTCCCGCAGTTCTGTCCTGAGGCATCACAGCATGTGGAACCATTGAGTCTTGGTGCTATCAGAGGTGAAAACAAGAGTTAAGTACAAAGTCTGTCTGCAGACAGGAAGGCTGGTCAATTTTGACCTTGCAGTTTCCAAACACAGTGGTTCCTAACAGAAAGTAAAACTCATACTACCTCAAAGAATAATTTGTTATTTATTATAAAGGAAAAAAGGACCTTTATAATAAAGAAATTTATCAGATGTCACATTAATCAAAAGATCAAAATCAGGATAATAAAAACTAGATATCACCTGCCTCCTGACGAAAGGTAGCAACACTGTATCACTGATGTACCATTGCTCAGAAATTGCCACATATGTGCCCAGGATCAGAGCAGAGAGAGATGGCCAGTGTTATAGCTTGTGTGTTGATTACTTTTTTCTTGTTGCTATGACAAAATACCCAATACCCAGAGTAGGAAGGTTTATTTAGCACACAGTTCACAGAGGTTTCAGTCTATAGTCAGCTGGCTCTGAGGCTGGGATGGGAAAGAAGGATCATACAAGAGAAACAACATGGCACACACAAGGCAGCAAAGGTAATAAGGAGAGGGAGATTTAACAGCATCCACTTGGCCCTTTTATCTTATCCAGACTACTTAGGGTGGGCAATCATACCTTTAATCCTACTGCCCTTGAGCCTAGCATTGGATCATGAATCAATTCCAATTTCACACATTCTAGATCAAGCCTATGACCACATGAAGTTTTAGGCAGACATCTAGATCCAATTCATAATAGCTTATATCTAGATGTCTCCCCCAAAGCCTCATGTGGTCATAGGTGGGATTCTTTGGAGGTGACTGGATCTAAAGTGTGTGGTGTTGGCATCAAGAATGTGACTCTGTGATTGATTCACAGTGTGATATTAGGATTAAGGGTGTGAGTGTAGCCTAGATAAAATCCAAAGGCATTGTAGGGAGAGGAGGGGAATGAGGAAAATGATAATCAGGATAGGTCGTGTACAGGTACAAGTTTTCAATGATGAAAATGGTTATAATGTATAACTAAAATGTATCAATAAACTCAATAAAAGGAAAAAATAAAAGAGACAGGAAGAGAGTCATTTGCCACTTGCTGTTTGCTGCTTTGATGCCTTCTGCCTGCCATGAGCTGTTTCGCCTTTGCAATGCCCCTCTGCCATACAAACCTGCCTTGGGACCAGCTAACTATGAACTGAAACCTCCATAAAATGTTAGCCAAATAAACTTTTCCTCCCTTCACTTTAGGTGTCAGGTATTTTGTCTCAGCAATGGAAAAAGTAACCAAGACATCCAAGGAACAGTGGCTACGGGAAGTTTTACAGAAGAACAGACTTCAGAAATGCCAGTATGATCAAAGATCAGAGAGCTGAGGAAGAGTGAGGTTAAATGGAGAAATATTCATGTAGAAATAAAACTAGAAAAGTATGTGACAAAAAGTAATGTGTCCTTTTCAACGAGATTCTATACATAAAAAATCCAATGAGTATTTCATTGGACCAATCAGGGTAATTTGAACTTGGATTGTGTACTAGATGATGCTGTGTCTGTATTAAATACTTTGAGTGTAGCAAGGGCATTGCGTTCACCCCGGAGCATCTTCTTATTGTGCAGAGGTAACAGTTAGCCTATTTAGGGCTGAAGTACAGTGATATCTGCAATACATTTTACACCCATTATACATATATCACAAGGGTGAGATGCAGATAGTGTAACAAAATATTTGAAGTTGGAGAATCCAGCAGAAAGACAAGTACATGGATAGCCCTTCTCCTGTCCCTTCAGTTCCTCTGTGAGTTTGGACATTTTCACAATAATTTAGTTAGATATGAGCCAAGTAGAATATCTGAAGCCAGGTGGTTTCAATAAATTATCACGACACCACATGAGTGTCCTGTCAGAAGTTTTCTCCACGACTCCCTCTCTACCAGTGTCCTGACAGGCATTCTATGACACATCAGGGCCCCAAAGGGAAGGGGGAGCAAAAGGATTAGTTCATGTCTGCAGGCACTTGCTGTTGTGGCGGGTTTGCAAATGCTGGGATTAGAGGGCTAGACAAAAAATAAATAAATACGTGAAACTTCATGAGCTTAACTTAGCCTCGCTATTGACAGCCACAGCTGCTGAAGGCCTGATCTTAATGAGATGCGGAGCAGGCCATGCTGGTGACAGCAGCTGGTTCACAAGGTCCTATGTCAGGAAGATGGGTTTCATGCCTGCAGGGGCTGTGTGACACATTCTACCACACAGAGGTCACAACAGAGAACCAAATGGAGATCTATGAACTTGAATGGTCTCCCTAAAGTAAATTATTTTCATACTTAGCTGAAATCTATATTCTTTCTGTGATATAGATTCTAAGCATAAGAAGTTTAAAGATTAAGTATTTTTCTTTTTGCCTTTGCATTGGAAAAGGATTTCTTTGAACTGCAATTTTTC
>PVIR01042831.1:0-12043 GCA_004026965.1 Petromus typicus | reverse complement strand
TCTGGAACTCTGTGCTAACAGTTTTTTGATCATTATCTATGATCTTCCAGTTGTCCTGCAGTATACATAATATTTTTTTTCACATTTTTCTCTTGAACTTTTATGACTGCTGTGTGCATGCTAAATTCCTTTAGGAGCTGGGTTAAATCACTAAACTAACATAGGAGATCACTGGAGTTGAGAAGGTTATACTCTAGCAAGGAAGTCAAGCATTAAAATTAATGAATAAGCTCATTGAATGAAATTATATGTGTCTATGGCATATAGAGACAGAGAGAGAGAGAGAGAGAGGAATGAGAGAGAGAGAGAGAGACAGACAGACAGACAGACAGACAGGCAGAGATAGAGAATAAAAATAGAGACAAATATCTGTATCCCAGCAGGGATGTGGTCAAGCGTAGTTAGAGTGCTTTCTGGTAAGCTGGGACAGAGATGGGGAGATGGCGCTGCCTCTGCTTCAGGAGGTACCAGTAGAGGAGTGGGGTGGGTGCAAATTCTGACTCAACTTTCAAACTAATCATGTGAATACGTGATGTGGGAGAAAGAAAGAAGTCAAGGATCTCATCAAGATTTTTGGTGTAAGCAACTCTGAGGAGATGATCAGGATTACAAATCATATGTGTTGAATCTGTGAAGTCTACCAGATAGCCAAGAAGGAGAAGGGGCAGGCAGAGCGTCCATAATATGAGATGATGGATGGGGCTAGACAAGTAACGTGGGTGCCATTGGCATTCACCAGTGTTCGAAGCCTCCGTACTGGATGGCATTGGTGTGCATAGCAAAGGGAACTTGGGCCTCAGCCCCGCCATTCCAGCACAAGACTTTGGGTAAAATAGAAGGAAGCAGAAAAAAAAAAAATCAGAGAAGAAAAAACTATTGAAGTAGCAGATGATCTAAATGAGTGTGGGAAGCCAGTGAAGAAAGTATTTTGAGGAGGAATTTGTCATCAGCTTGGTCAAATGCTATGGAAAAGTCAAGGAGAGGACTAAAAATGGAATTCTTGCTTTGGCACTGATGATAAAAAAGCACTGAGCTCTCTGTCTTACTAGCCATAGTGACAATTTAAAATATACTCCAATGACCCTATTTTGTGTATTTGGGCTGCATTTCATTGTTGGCTTTGCCTTTGATTTTGAGGAGAAGATTGAGAGCAAATGCTAACGGACACCCACTGATTTTCCTTGTGAATAGGGATGGCAATGAATTGGTATTCGGTTCTCTCATCCTTCACCTTAGCACATCCCTCTGAGATACTCTTTTTGGTTATCTTTTTCAGATCTTTTTTTATTATCACACATTTATACTACATGTGGTTGTCTGGGGAAGAGGATGCAGCCAGAACCCTCGTGGTGAACTCCAATTTTCGGATAGCCCCACAGTTAAAAGATTAATAACCAACAAGCAACCAAGTCAGAACCTTGAGAGAAAAGGCTGAGCCTGGGCTTAATTTTTGCTGCTCTGAGCAGCAGCAGCCAAAGACCAGATACTGTGGCAGCAGAAGCAGTAGCAGAAGAACCCATAACCTGAGCTCACCTGCACCTTTATTTGCTACCAAGCCTTCAAACAATAATCTTAGCATGCATAAGATAATACCTATAGTTGAAGGTTACAGAGAGCAGAGCAGACATCCTTAAATCCCAGTGAGTCCCAGTAAGTCCTAAGGCCAATAATCTTAGTGCAGTAATCCTTGTAGTTTAAGATCTCACAGGGTGAGGCAGATGTTCCCAATAATCCCAGTAGTTGATCTCATAGGGCAGAGCAGACATCCTCAAATCCAAGTAAGTTAATCTTAAATCTGAGTAAATTGGAATAAATTGTCCTTGGTTTCTGACAGTACACAGGGCTTACATTTCTTTTGGGGAGTTGATACATACATCTTCATTCTTTTATAAATTGATATTTTCCACTAATGGTTTCAATACCATCCAAATCTTAGGTTCTCTTGAGGGTCTTCCTCCATTTTCTTCTCCTAATTCTTTTCTCTTCCTCTTGGTATATCTCAAATGTTTCTCCTGCTTGTTTTTCCTGGGCTCTGTAAACTCTCTTTCACTCTTGTAGTCTTAAATCTATTTTCCACATTGCTGCATTATAACCACCCTTCTTTGTTTAAAAAATCCATAAAGCTTTACCTTAGTGCTTCTCAGCTCTGGCAGAACTGACGTTTTGGGTAGTACTGAAGAGCTGGCCTGTGCACTGCAGGACTTTGTGCAATATGTCTGGCCTCTGTTCACTAGAGGATTTAACATAATCACAGCTATGACAAACACAAATGTCTCTAGAAATTGTCACGTCTTACCCAGAAGGGTGAAATCTTGAGCTGAAAATCCATCACTGTAGCTCGATTCTCTCTCTCTTTCTAGCCAACTTCTAAATCTTTCTCTAATGCTGACAATATTTATAAGATAACAGATTTACAGAGAAAGTCCTTTCCTTTGACTTTTGTAACATGTCCTGATATCTGTATGGTAAGGTTCCAACTTCCGTGCTGAATACTTAGGAAATTTGTGATGCGGCTCCTGCCTGGCTTTGTCTTCCCAAAGCTCTGCAGACCCCCATGCTTCTTCTGTCCTGGCAGTACTCGCTGTTCTGTAAATGAATCATGTGTTTTGATGCCTCTATGCTTCTTCTGTATTTGTCTTCACCCTTCTTATGCAACTTTTTCTCCTCCGCTGCTAGACAAGTAGAGTTTGTCTGTAGAAATTAGCTAAAGGATCCTTTTCTCTGAGCAGCCCCTCTTTATCTTTAAATCTGATTTCGAGCTTCAGCATGCTGCTGATATTTCTTGCATACTATTATCATGGTGCATATCCTGCTGGTTTGTGGTTATTGATTTCTTGTCTTTTGCCTCTTACTTGACTCTAATAACAGAGAAGGTCAAGGATCTTGTCTTGCTCAACACTCAATAAATGCTACTTAACATTCTAATATACAGAGGGGTCACAGACAAGTGAAGTTACTTCTGACATGAGCAATATGCTAAGTACTATTTCAACCTGAACAGGTAAGAAAATGGTTTGGACATTAGATACTATGAAAAAATGGGCTAGGTTCAGATAGGAGAAATTCATTTTGAAGGTGATCAGGCTCAGGAACAAGGATGGACTATGCAGGTTGACAGTAAATCTTGGAAACTCTTAGATGCCAGATCAAAACAGTGGGAGGATATTAGTGATCCTTGGGAAAAGGCTGGAATAGTAGATTTTTTTTTCAGGAAGCTCTATCTAGTGATGCAAAATAATTATATTGGAAGGAAGATTAGGTGGATCTTGTATAGTTATTTAGGGGAAAAATGAGTGTATTAAGAGACTGAAAAACTTTTTATAATAATTAGACGACATTGAAACTGTTAGAAACATGTTGTTTTCCTCCATGACTTCTCTAATTTAAGGTTGAAGTAACTTCTTCATGAGTGAAACTTTACGATTTTTTCACTGGCTTGAACTCTTGGAAAAGGAATATAATGCTAGGTACAGTAGATTTTAGAACACACTATTATTGACTTCAGGTCTATATGCTAATCAGTTTTGAGAAAGCTATTTTCTTGAACTTAATGGACTATGGTAGTTCAGCCAAACTTTCCTTTATCTGTTGAAAATTTATTATGTCTAAAATAAAGATCTCAATTCAGATGCTTAATTAACTTCTCAACTGTATGAATAATTTGTTTGGTCTAGCAGATCATTCTTCATTGCTATTTGCAATAACATTATAAAATGCATATTTTAGTCTCATCTGATGAGTGTGGAAAGTTGGAGTCATAATGAGGCATCTAGCGTGAGAAGTTGCTCGGGGAGATGCAGAGGCAGGGTGCAGAAATTTCCATGTCAGCTGTCACCCGGCTCCTCTTGAGCGCTAGGATGGGTGAGGTCTTATTTGAACCCCTCGATGCCTGCTTCAGATTCAGATGCACCTGGCTTATGTTTTACAGGCATTTCGGATGCATGCAAATTTGCATAGAGAGGTGCACACAGGCCCTCCCACACTTGTGTGTCACTTCCTTAGGCCCAGTGTGCACATTTTTCTTTGTGATCTTAAGGCTTTTTAGGAAATAAAAGTTGGAGGTTGGAACATGAAATTTATATTCTTTCTTGATTGTTCAGTTAGATACAGATAAATATAGTGTTCTTCCCCCATCTCTGCTCTCACAGAAGAGTGAGGTTGCCAAGGTGACTGTATGGCATGGTGGATTTGTTTTTCAGTGGCTCAGTGAGTTCATGCTGAAAGCTAAATCAATACTGGCAAGTTCCCACCCCGAGAATCACTCTCACTCTATTATTTTTGTTGTCATTCTTCGACCACATATTCTTGCTCTGCATATTTCAGAGAGCTCAGAAAGATGTTTTGTTGTCTTTCCCGTGGCCTCATATCTAAGAGTGGCCGTATAGATAAGTAAACATTTACTCGGGAGTAAGAGCTGACAAGAGAGTCATTGATGCTCCCGTGTGTGGTTCTAAAACATCTCTTTGTAATAAGGTGGGATCTCTTGAGAAGCCCTAGGGAGAATATGCTAGATGTCCTCTAGGTTGATTAGTTCTTGGTGACTTTGTAATATTTTGAGAGATTAAAATTCAACATACATGGTTACAAATCTCATAAAGTCTGGCTTGTGTTGAAATACGGTGGGCCTCTTTGTCAAGGAAATGTGATGCTGTTCTAGGCTGTTAAGCCAATATCAATGCCCAAAGCTCTAATTAGGGTTGACACTCTCATCATATGTTTTGTAGTACAGATTGCACTATGAGGTCAGCATCTTAGTGTCATGTATGCAAAGGAAAAGTTTATGCAGAATGGCCAGCTTTCTCCTCTCAGGGATCAAATGTTTATTAAATTCCCTACATCAAGCCCTGTGCTAGAAAAAGGAATATGGAAATTAGTTTAAACTCATTGTGGTCTCTGTCATCATAGACCTGAGAATCTAGTTAGGGAAGGCAGACATGGATCAAGTCATCACTCACACAAACATGCAACTGCAACAGTGCAGGGCCTGCAGGAGCTTCTAAAGAGAGACTCAGCTGGGAGCTCAGGGAAGACTTTCTGGAGGAGACTGCAGGATGATGATCCAAAGCATAATAAGAATTCAACAAGCCAAACAAGGTGAGAATGGTCACCAGGCCTGAGAATGCAGGTGTGTGAAGAGCTTTGTGAATAGGAGTGAGGTAAGAGAGCAAAGGCCAGAGAGCTGAAATGGAGAAGGACAAGGAAGATGCAGGGGAGGGTTATGAGGAGACCAGGTGAAGATCTGAGTTCCCTTAAAGAACTCTGTCTTATACTCTTCTACTTGAAAAGCTATTTACAAGGCTTAGGAAGGAGCAGACTGATGTATTGGAGCAGTTGAAAATTTTTTGTAACATAGTACTAGAGGGCATGGTTAGCTTTAATGTGGAAGTAGTGGATGAAAAAGATGGAATGATGTAAGAGACAATAAAAAGGCAAAATGAGGGCTGGGGTTTTAGCTCAGTAGTTCTGGTGCCTTCCTTGCAAGTGCAAGGGCTCAGGTTCAGTCCCCAGTAACCACATACAACAATGCTGGGCATGGTGACTCACACCCATCAGCAATCAAAACCACACACCACAGTCACGGGCGTGATGGCTCAGGCCTGTAATCCCAGAATTGGGAGGCAGAGGCAGGAGAATTGCTGTGAGTTTGTGGCCAAGCTGAAGGCCAGCCTGCACTACAAAGCGAGACCCTGCCCCCTTACCCCCAAAAAGAGGCAAAATGAGAAGAACTCAGAATTCGATAGTGTTGTGGTTTCCATCTGGAAGGCCTCCAAAGCTTATGTGTTAAAACTTGGTTCCTAGGTGCTGAGAAGTGGTAACAACTCCAGCAGATGCAGCCAGCTGTAGGAAGTAGTGGTCTTTGGAGAAATGCCTTTGGAGATTGTGTTGAGACCCTGGTCTCTCCCTCTCTCTTTTTAGTTTCTGAGCCATCGTGTGCTGAGCAGCCTTGTTCTACCCCGGGTTAACCTCCATAATGTTCAACTTCATCATAGACTCAATACAATGGACCTGTTGAACTGAAACCTCTGAAATTGTGGCCAAAATAAACCTTTCCTCCTTATAAGTTGACTTCCTCAGGTGTTTTGCCCTAGCAATGACATGGAACTAATGCGGTTAGGACCCAGGGAGGTAGGGCAAAGAAGAAATCAATGTTAGTTTCCTAAGTAACACAAATGTAATACATGGTCATATTAATGGAGATAAGTAACAATGGAAAAGAGGGAAATGATAGAGCTGATTTCAGAGTTTGAAAGTATCTTTGAGATGTATGGGAAATATGTAAGAAGTCATTTGGTACATCAATCTGGATCTTAGAGGTAAATTTGAGCTGGAGACATAACCTGTAAGCCCTCTGTGTGGAGATACTAATTAAAACTATAGGCATAGGTGAGTTCATTCTGTAGGCTGCGTGTCAATAAACATAACTGGTGATAACTTTTTGCCTCTGTGAAGAGAGATCTTACTAAACATTTTATATCTAGATTTTTAAAAGTAATTGAAATAGATTTTAAATCCTTTCAACAATCATTCATATTTATCCAGCTGTCATCAATGCTCAAAAGTGTTGGGATTGTCCCCTACCTTGAAAAAAAAAGTTGTAATAGAAGGTGGACTTGCTGTATTAATAAGGCTCAAATGAAAGTAGAAATCAAAGCCAAATCCCTCTTTATTGATGAGACTAAAGCCCTAACATAAATCAAACCAACCCAACCTAAAGCATCATGCTGCTTGGAGTTGGTTTATAAGTTAAAAACAAATCTTGAAAAAAATTTGTTAGGAAATTTGTCAAAACGTACTGACAAAGAGCTTTTTAAAGACATTTGCATTGTAATCAAATGAAACACTCTGGTTTTTTTTTATTTCCCTGCAAAGAACAAAACCTACTTTTTTTGTGCATTTTTCACATTCATTAGTTGTGAATTCAAATACCAGTTGCCTATCCTACTGAGTATTAGATTGAAGTCCAGCAGAAAGCATTCAACCTAAAGGGCTTTTCTGGGTGAATGTGGGATTGGAGGGGGGATTTATTCTAAGGAAACATTGCTGAAATGGGGAATAAAAAGGGAACTGTGATTAGTAGATACTCAGTGGGTGCATTTTGGAAAAGAGATCATGCATTTCTTATAAATTTCTAAATATAAAGCACTACCTGTAAAGTACTTAAATGTAACAATCAACACAAATCGCAAATCACATATTGTACTGATTGCAACATGGAGTTGTGTGATTCATCCTTAACACCACAGTAGCTGTGATAGTAGAGAAACTATTTTTAACCCTCGGCTTGCTTCTTTGCCCTGATTTTAGTTGGCTGGACATATCAAATATTTTCCACCTGAAAGCTATCTTCTTTGCAGTTGTAGTGACCCCAGCACCACTGCATACTCTGGAGAACACATTTAGTCTATGCTCACGGCAATGCTGATCAGCTAATGCTAACTGAAAGTGTTTATACTAAACTCAAACTTACTTTGTGATTAAAATTTTAATAAAGACACTGCTTAAAAGAAGTTTAATAAATGGGAAAGTGGGGAATGAAATGCCTAGCTTGTTTTTATGCTAGAATACTCACTCTCAAAATCTTCTGAATTAGCCATTCATTGGTTAAAATCACAATTAACTTGTGATGTCTGTTCCTGTGGCCAGTCAGTTCCTCAAAAACTAGGATGTGGTGTTTTCTGTCAGTTCTGAATATTATATCTTAAAAAGGTGAAAGCATTAATGTAGAAAAACTGTGAAGTGGCTTCCAGGAGTATCTGAGAGCATGAGCTTTGCTGGGCTCGTGGCTTGGATTTCCCATTGATTTGCTCTGTGGCCTTGAGCATTTACCCTCTCCCTGTAGAGGATCTGTTTTTATACCTGAGAAAGGCTTTGCCCCTGGAATCCTGAGATCAGGTTTGTGGAGGTCATCTTTGCTGTCTTTTATGTCAGTTGGACTCTGTAGCTGCTCCCTTTCCAGTCAGAGAGGCTGGTCCATCTAGATGTCAAGAGAAACAACTGCTGCAACTAGATCTTCATACTCTCAGCACAAACTGTGCAAAATCGAGCAAGTCAATTTCATTGTACTACCTTTTTCTCAAAGGGTGTACTCATAGAGCTTTCCTCATAGTGTGATTGTAAAGACTAAAAACTAATTAAATATATTTAAGCACTTCAAACAATAGGCCAATAATAATTTACTTTATGCTAAGTTTGAAGCCCTTCTCAGTACCTATTTGTAATCACCAAAAAAATCTCTACTCATACTCTGGATTATCAAACATGTGAAACATTCAGAGATTGGAAACCAATGATGCAATACATTTTTTAAAAATAAATATTTATTTGGAAATAAAATACATTTATTTGGAAATCATTCCATAAGAGACCTCTCTCCAAGTCTCCTCTTCCCTGCAGTGACAGAAACTTCCTCTCTTCCTTCTTGCTCCTGCACCATGCCCTTCCTTGAGCTCTTCTCTTAGAACTTCTGGGCCTCCTTTTCCAAGGATGATGTGGACACAGCCTTTCCCTAGTGTTATAATTAATTCATTTCAAACATAGTCGTGTGTTGCCTAACGTCATTTCTGTCACTAATGGATCACACATAGGACAATAGTCCCATAAGCTTCTAATGGAGCTGACACATTCCTGTCATCCAATAATGTTGCAGCTACTGTCGCTTAGCACAGTGTCATGATGCTGACATAAGTGAACCTCCTGCACTGCCAGTCTTATGAGAATGTAGTGCATCTAACTGTGTGCAGTACATGATACTTATTAAGGATGGTATGTGACTGTCTTTCTGGCTTATGCATTTAGTGTACATAGTGTTATTGTAGGGTATACTCTTTCCACTGATGGAAACATTGCCTCTAAAATATTCTGCCTTGTTATGCTAGTAACAGCTTCATTCCTCTCACGTTTGCCTTAGGGGGTTATGTGGAGCGACTGGCACAGATGAACTAAGTTTGTGCAAATGTGCTCTGAAGTTCAACAACAAAACTGCACAATGACACATTTCTTGGAAAATATTCCTGTTGTTGAGCAACTCATGATCTCTTAATCTGGAGCATCAAATATGTCATTGTGCATCCTCCAGAAAGGAAAATTCTCCCTATTTTCAAATGATAATGAAAAGTGTCTTCTAATGGTTGCAATGTAGTTATTACTCTAGCTTCACTTTAAATTTTGATGAGTAGAAGAGTGACTTCACAACTAATTTACATCTTTCCACTCAGGACACCACCTGAGCAAGGCCTGTATCATGGTTTGTGGGTGGGGTTAGGGCCTCTCTGGAGCATCAGGGTTTTAAACTCAGGGCTGTGAGAAGCAGAAGAGATGAGAACATCTCAGAGTTCTCAGTTTTTATGTCTGAGGGATGGTGGATGAGGTCAGCAAAATTCACTGTTTCAACTAAACTTCCTGCTAATCCCCCAAACATTTTATTTTACTCAGCAGCACAGAGAATAACCTACTGAACTTCCTGTTTTCCAGGTATATTCATTCAAACCAACTAGAATCACTACAGCCTGGGACTTTCGGTGACCTTCAGAAGTTAGAGCGGCTGTGAGTATAAACCCTTTTGATGTCTTTTGCTTCTGCTTTGTATTTCTGTTTTGGAACACATCAGAGGGCGCTGGGGATTGGGTACTTTGTTGCACACAAATGTTACAATACAGCTATTACAATCCATTCTATAGTTTGAAATCAATGGAGAAAAGATGAATCACTCACTTCACAATGAAGTTGTGAAGACAATGAAGTGTTAGAAAGCTTATAGCTGAACCTGCAACAACTGAACATCACATCTCCAGCAACTTGTCATCTGGAAGCTCTGTTCTTAGTGGTTCAAACATTGGGGTCCTGTTGGTGGCTCAAATGCACACGTCAAAATTTTCATCCTCAAACATTATATTTTAGCAGTATTTGAATGTGGGGACTTTGGTAGTAAATTAAAATCAGAAGTCATGGGTTAGTGGCATTAGAAAAAGATGTCTGAATTTGCATACACCTGTATTTCCACCATGTTGCTCTTCACCTTGTTAAGAAATAGAATGAGGCCTTTGCTGGTCAGCAGATATAGGTTCCCTGCTCTTAAACCTAACAGCTCCAAAACCACGAACCAAATATGCTTATATTTCTTTAAACTTTTATCCTTTACTAGTATCTTGTCTCAGATATTTTGTTAATTGAGACAGGTTTTTACTTTGTAGTTCAGGCTGGCTCTGAACTCACTATGTAGCCCAAGTGAGCCTCAAACTCACAGCAATTCTCCTGCCTCTGCCTCCCAAGTGCTGTGATTACAGGCATAAGCCACTGTGTCCAGCTCAGATATTTTTTTATTATATCAAGAGCAAATGAATTAATAGATGTATACTACAAAAAGATACACATTTATGCTCCCAAAGACATGGTCTCAAATATTTACAGCAGCATTTTTGCTGACAGTTCCACATCAGAAATGAATCTAAATGTATATAAAAATAGATGAAGATGTCATATATTTGCAAAAGGGAATCCTGTGCAATAACACATATAGATCTCAGAAAAATTCTGTGAAAAGAAACAAAAAACAATCCAAACACTGAAAATTCCATAGTTCTAGGGATTCTTATAAGAAATTCATGTACAGGTATCAGGAACATAGATAGTATCCACAAATCAAGTAGGGTGAACTTGGATGCTTAGGAAGATGCTGGGTATGGGCAGATGGGGCTTCTGTGGTGCCAGCAATGCTGAATCTTTGCTGCTTCTCCTGTGCGCCATTGCACAACAGTGCTCACGGTGAGAGAGGAGTTCTGCTCTGTCCGTGGTTTCCATACTTTGGCAATGGTGCTGTATTTCAACACAGCTTGAGAACTCAAACAGTGATGCACCATGAGGGCATTTAGGAGACAGCCTCCTTCTGCTTTTCATCAGATGAATATACTTGACTATTTTTGTTTTTCAGACATTTAATCTTAACAAATCTATTGTGCCTTTCACTGCGGATAAATAACTAAACTTAATCAGAAGATTGTTTTGCTCGAGAATAAAATATCTGACTTAGGAATTGGCAAATTTCATAAAGGATACACTTGCCATTCATGGTAGCTGATGCCTATAATCCCAGCACTTGAGAGGGAGAGACAGGAGAACTGCTGTGAGTTCACGGCTCACCTCAGCTACATAGAAAGCTCAGGGCCAGCTTGAACTAAAAAGCAAGACTCTGTCTCAAAACAAACAAACAAAAACGAAATGATACACTAATGCATAAAACAGACAAGTACGACTAAATGATTAGAGCCAGTCACATGAGATCACTCCAATCCAAGTCCAGGGCATGTAACGAATGAAATTGCCCTGTCTGCTTATACTGTGAGTTTGTGAAGGTCAGATAATGACAGCTGGAAGCAGGTAGTCGCATGTATTCTTCTGTTGTTCTCTTAGCTGCACCCTCTGTGCAGGCAGGAAACCCCACATAGGACAGTCATGTTATCAGACAAGTGAAACAGCTGAGATTTGCAGTCACAGGACTAAAACCTTCAGAGGACGTGGGGCACCACTTTGGTCCAGCAGAAAATATTGCCGATAAGTGAGCATTGCTTTTCTTCTCTATAGCAAGACAACCACGGAACCACCAAGACTCTTAGCATCACAGCTCTCTCTCACCAAACTGCAGCACTGAAAACTGCAGCCATGCATAGGACTTTCTGCCTCCTGAGGCAGTCCTCACAGCCCTGTGGTAGCAACAACTGCTGAGTCCTTAGAGAAAAATCCTTCTTTCCAGCGAAGGAGTAGATACTTGTTATCTCAGGATTCAGGAATGTGCCCACAGTGCTGTGGAAATGACCAACAAGAAAAGTTTGAGCTTCTGTGTTCTTTTATACTGTTTAAATAGATGTACATCTAAAATGACCTAGTGCTGAGTGCATAGGATACAAATTAGATAGAGGAAAAGAGCTAATGAGGGAAAGCTCACTAGCTTGGAACATCTTCCAAAGACTATTTCTCTTTATATTTTTCATGATAGTTCAATTAACATCCCAAGATTATTATTTCTTTACCTTTTAATTATAGATTGCAT
>PVIR01042830.1:0-12040 GCA_004026965.1 Petromus typicus | reverse complement strand
CCATTTGCTGTAAGGACATAAGGCAATGATCAGTGGTGACTCAAATAATAATATGATATGAAATACAATCTTCTGATTTGATTTTTGCACGTTTTCCACAAATGAGTTAGAAACCTTATGAAAAGAGGCTGTCTGTAAGATATATTTTCTTTTAAATAATAGTACCTTAAAGAGAGCCAATTTGAAGTCAAATCTCCAGTGATTTTGGAGCGTGTTTCATCTCCAGGGAGCCCATTGTCCCTGATTATTACAGAGCTGCCCATCAGTGTCCCCATGCACTCCACTTCATCCTGAAGTCTTTTCAGGACACCTTGTCATTACCAGAAAAAAACTCAGTCAGCTTTTCCTAGGTTTCTTGTATGTGTGATTTGCAGACATGAAATATAACTACATTCACAATCACTTTTTGAAAAATAATCAAAACTATATATGCAGGTAAAGGTAAAATAAAACAATTTTCATTTCAATTACTGTGACACAGGAAAACTTGGATCTCTTCCTTTTTATTTTCCTGTAAATATCTACTTGCTACTTTTGTGATCAATGTGTACTTGGAAAGATAAACTGAAAGTGAAAGAGAAAAATACAGCGTGCTTGGAATCCCTGAGTGGCACAAGAGTCAACTTGAAGAAGCCCAAGTAATTCTAAGCCATTTTTCTCAGAGTTTCCAACCGGGTTATTTACACTCATCTGTGAGCAGTGGTAGAGACAGAAAGTTTCTATCCAGTAGTGAACACATCATAATTTTAACTCATTTCTCAGAGCCTTAAAAACTACAAAAGCACAAGATGAAGGGTTGGATTGGTACTCATTCTTCCAAGTCTGGAACATTCATACTCAATTGGACCTGCCTCCAGGACGTCCTCATAAGTGAAATAAACAGGTCATAGATGTGTAAACACCCAATCTTTTCTCTGACATGAGAAAATGAAAATGTAAATGAGCTTTAGATTGTGTGTTAGATATTGTAAAATAGAAAATATTCAGAGGGAAATGTGGGTAGGGGTAACAAACAAGGGAAAAAAATGATGGTAACCAAAAACAGGGAAATAAAGCTTAATGTAGGGGGTGGGCATGGAGGGTGGGTAAGGAATGAGGAAAAATGAGAATTAAGTCCATGTCATATACTGGTACAAAAATCTCAATGTTGACTGTGATCATTATATGTATAGAAGATATACCTATTTCACAATAAAGTTAACTGTAAAAAAAAATACTCATTTTTCAGCCAAGCTCAAGTAGACCTTCCAGTTCCTGAGATCTGCTGAAGGGCCAACACTCTGCAAGTGGAAGGGGTCTGTGTCTCCCCTCACCTTTCCCTTGCTTGGCCTGTGGTGCTGGTTTCTGTTCTTCGGGACCTTGGATTGTGTTTTGGCGTCAGTCCTATGTGGAGCTTCACTTTGGTCCCACACAGCCTGGAGAATAGAAAAACAACACGGAAAAAAAGATTTCTAGAAAAGCAACAGACTTAGCAAAACCTCAGATAGACTAAGGAAAACTGTGTAAAAGGGAAATACTCAACTTAGTAAAATGAAGATTAAAAGAAACGTCATTCTGATCTTATCAGAATGACTATGAGTATAAAGGAATGCTATAAACAGCTGTGTGCCCAAAAAATTAGATGGGGGAAAATAGGTAAATCATGTAGTATGTATAGTTAATATTGTGAAATAAAAGATATTTAAAAAGAAAGAGAGTGAAGGGGTAAACAACGAGGGGAAAAAGAATGTGACAGTAGTAGAGAAAAAAGGAAACAAAGCTTACGCATATAGGGGGTTGTGGGGCGGGGGAAGGGGAAAGATGAGAATCAAGTCGTGTCATATTCTGATACAAACTCTCAATGTGGAATGCGATGATGATGTGTATTCATAATGTATCAATAAATATTTGAATTTTTAAAAAACCCACTGAAACTGACTTAAGCAGAATGAATGCCAACTTTCACAAACTATTTTAAAAAGTAGAAGAGAAGGAGATGCTTTCCCATGTGTTCCATAGGGCTGATATTACCACAATATTAAAGTCAGGCAGAGACAGCACATGAGCAGAAAGCTTTAGACCAGAATCCCTGAGGGAACAGCCACAATACACTAAAAAAGCAGCAGAAACATGACTATGGCAGATCAGAAAAATGCAAACTTGGTTCAGTCCATGAAAATCAATCAATAAATGTATCACTTTTAAAGAACAAAGTATTTAAAAACTGATCACTTAAATAGATGGATGGAAAGAATCCAACCAAACCCAGCTTTCTCTCATGATAATACCTTTGGTAAGTTAAAAAGGAATTTTCTCAACGTGATGAAAGATGACTACAAATTCCGAGCACTAGGACTGTACTTAAATCTTTCCTCTATGTTGCAAAACAAAAGGAGGAAACAGTAAAAAGGAGATATCATGTCTTGGCATTTGTAATTAAGGTTCAGGTCATGGCAGTTAGCAAGGAAATTAAAAATCCATCCATATGGGAAAGAAAGAAATAAAATTCTCTTTATTTTCAGCTAAGAAAATCTCATGTATAGAAAATTCTAAGAAATCTACTAAATACTAAAAATCCACTAAAGAGTTTTGTCTCATTTAAATTACATTTAATATTTTATAATTGTCCCTTTTCTAGTCCCATAAAGCCTAAGTTGCTGGAATCAAGGACACCCATAGTATATGCCTGTTACATGCTCTTAACTAAGTGAAGAACCAAACCAATGAGAAGAGAAGCACTTTGTATTTGGAACTGAATTGCACTTCTGCATCTGCTACAAGTCTGGAAAATTTGCTTTAACTTTCTAAGCTTCATTTTTCATCTGTAGCACCACTGAAATGAAAAAGCCTAATTAAAGATCACTGCATGATTTAAACAAGATGATGTATTATAAGAAAGTTTCCTCCACATTAAAGTGCGAAATTAGCACAGTAAGTTTTGTGAGTTCATTTATTGTCTTTTACAGGAGATTGATTGTCATATATATATATGTATGTATATATATATATATATATATATGTATATATATATATGTATGTATATATATATAAGATATATCTGATTAAAACATCAGAGAACCCTAGAAACATCTTTAAAGTCTCAAATTACTTCATCTCTAAAATGGTAAGAGTGATTCATAAAGCCTTTAGAATATTTGGAACACAGTTGGTGTTACAGACAAAACACTGACTCTTCAGCCACTTGCTTCATCTCCATACTTCCATAACACCTTCTCAGTGAATCTCTCCTGACTAGTCATTCCCCACTTCCTCATATATGAGCCCCCTTTACTACTTTCCAACATACCAGATAACTTTATCTATATATTTGTGTATTTCTTTATTAAAATATAAGATTCAGAAGAGGAAAAATTATTCTTAGAAAAATTATTGGTCTAGATGTGGTGGTGCACCCTGTAATGCCTGCACGTGGGAGGATGAGGCAGGAAGATCGCTATGAGTACGAGGCCAGTACTGGGCTACACAGTAACTTCAAGGGTAGCCTGAACCACATAGCAAGACCTTGTCTCAAAGAAAGAAAAAAAAAAGAAAAAGAAAATGCTTAGCACATAGTAGGTATGTAATAAACTTTAATTTTCAAAAGTAAGTGCACTCTTTTGAACATATAGCTATTTTAGAAAATAAAAAAGCATAAAAATTTTGTAAACTTTGAGTAAGGAAAATACATTAGCTGAGGATGGTGATGTACACTTGTTATCCTAGGAGGCAGAGGCAAGAGGACTGCTGTGAGTTCAAGGCTAGCCTGGGCTATGTAGTGCCTGAATTACAAAGCGAGACCTTGTCTCCCCCCCCCCTCCAAAAAAAGATTAAACTGAGTAAAGCCAACTTTCATTAATCTTCAATTAATTAGTGGACAAACATTCCTTGAGTATATTTTGGAATAACCACTGTACCAAATTCTTTTTTCTTTTACTTTTCTTTCTCTTTTAAGTGAAATCTTTATTGCTACATTACATATACACATCATGATTGCACTCCAAAATGGGGATTTGTACTAGTATAAGACACAATTTAATTCTCATTTTTTTTCCCATAGCCCTACCACCATACCACCCCCCCATATACATAAAATTTGTTTCCTTTCTTTTTCGTTATAATCTCATTATTTCCCCCTTCACCCTATTTCGCTTTGAGTATTTTCTATTTCACAATATATAGCATACAACTCCAGAACTCATTTACACATGTTTTTTTCTCATACCAGAGAAAAGATGTGATATTTACCTATCGGTGACCTATTTATTTCACTTATGAGGATATCCTAAAGATATTTCCACTTAGGTATAAATGACTCGAATATATCATTTTTTATGGCAGGGTAAAACTTCACTCTGTAGAAGAACTACAGCTTTTTATTCCAGTCTCCAGTTGATGGACATTTGGGTTGTTTCCAAGATGCAGCATTCACAAACTGAGTTGCTATAAACATGCGTACACATATGTCATTGTGATATGAGTCTTTTAATACTTGTGTGTATATACCTAGCAGAGTGATGGCCAGGTCAAATTGGACCTCTAATCTTAGCTTTTTGAGGACTCTCCAAACTGATCTCCACAGGGGTTGTACGAGTCTACAGTCCCACCAACAGTGGAGAAGAGTTCCTTCTTCTCCGCAGCCTCGCCAACATTCGCTGCTGGCTAATTCTGAAATGGAAGCCATTGTATGTGGAGTGAGATGAAATCTCAGTGTTGCTTTCATCTGCATCTCTTGGATGACTAATGATGTTGTGCATCTCTTCATCTGCTTCTTAGCTGCTCTTCTTCCTTTGAAAAATATCTGCTCATTTCAGATGTCCATTTTTGAATTGGGTCATTAAATTTGGGTGGGCTGATTTTTTTGAGCTCTTAATATATTCTAGATACTAATCCTTTGAGGAACAGCTAGTGAAAATTTTTCCCCAAAGTGTTGGTTGCCTTTTTGCTCTGTTGGTGGTTTCCTTTGCTGTGCAGAAGCTTTTTAAAAGAATGAGGTTCCATTTGCTGATTTCTTCTGCCAATTCTTGTGCTACAGAGATTTTGTTTAAGAAGTGTTTCCCTAAGCCAGTGTCTTCGAGAGTTTTACCTAACCTGTTTTGCAGCAGGTTTAGAGTGTTTGTTTTAATATTTAGATCTCTTATCCACTTTGATTTTAGCTTGGTACACAGTGAAAGAGCTAGGTCTAGTTTTAGTCTTTGGCAAGTTAAAGCCCAATTTTTTCAGCACCATTTGTTAAAGATGCTATCTTTCCTCCATTGAGGATTTTTGGCTCCTTTGTCAAAGAAGAGGTGGCTCAGTGTATGTGGAGTAGTTTCTGGATCTTCTAGTCTACTCCACAGATCCTCAGATCTGTTACTTTGCCAGTATCGTGCAGTTTTTATCATGGTGGCTTTATAGTATAGTTTCAGGTTCGAAGCTGTAATACCCCCCACCATGTCCTTGTTGCTTAGAATTGCTTTGGCTATTCTAGGTCTTTTGTGGTTCCAGAAGAAAGCTTGAATTTTTTTCTCTAGATCTGTGAAATATGCTGTTGAGATTTCAATTGGGGTTGCATTGAATCTGAAAAGTAGCTTTGGGAGTATAGCCATTTTGACAATATTGGTTCTTCCTACCCAGGAGCAAAGTATGGCTTTCCATTTTTTGATATCATCTTCTATGTCCTTTCTCAGAGTGCTATAGTTTTCAGAATAGAGGTCTTTCACCTCCTTTGTTAGACTGATTCCTAGGTATTTTGTTTATTTGGGTGCTATTGTGAAAGGGACTGACTCTCCAATTTCTATCTCAGTGAGTCTACTGTTTATGTATTCGAAGGCTATTGATTTTTGAACTTTGACATTGTAACCAGCTATGTGGCTAAAGTTGGCGATTAGTTCCAGCCATTCTTTAATTGAGTTTTTAGGATTCTCTAGATAGAGTGTCATGTCATCAGCAAATCATGACAATTTAACTTCTTCTTGTCCTATCTTTATTCCTTTTATTTCTTTCTCTTGACTAATTGCTATGGTTAATATTTCCACAACTATATGGAACAAAAGTGGTGAGAGAGGGTATCCTTGTCTTGTTCCTGATCTTAGTGTGAAAGATTTCAATTCTGTCTGTTTAGTATGATGCTGGTTGATGGTTTCTCGTAGATACCTTTTATTAGTTTGAGATACAGACCATCTATTGTGATCTTTTGTAGAGTTTTGAACATAAATGGGTGTTGTATTTTTTCAAACACTTTTTCTGCATCAATTGAGATGACCATGTGGATTTTGTCCTTGAGCCTGTTAATATAGTGTAAAACATTTATTGATTTACGTATGTTGAACCATCCTTGAATGCCTGGGATGAATCCAACTTGGTCAGGGTGTATAATCGTTTTGATAATTCTCTGTATTCTGTTTGCCAGGATCTTATTGAGGATTTTTGCATCGATGTTCATTAGGGATATTGGCTTGTAGTTCTCTTTTTTTGGCTGGATCTATCTCTGCTTTTGGAATCAGGGTAATGGTTGATTCCAGGAATGAGTTTGGGATTACTGCTTCCCTTTCAACTTCATTAAAGAGTTTCAGAAGCAGAGGCACTAATTCTTTAAAAGTTTTATAGAATTCAGGAATAAAACCGTAAGGTCCAGGTCTTTTCTTTGTTGGCAAGGTTTTAATTACATTTTCAATTTCACAGATTGTTACTGGGGTATTTAACATTTCTATATCTTCTTTATTCAGCTTTGGGAGTTCGTATGTGTCTAGAAATCTATCCATTTCTTTTACATTTTCCATTTTATTGAAGTATAAATTTTCAAGGTAGGTGTTTATTATCCTCTGTACTTCCTCTGGGTAGGTAGTAATTTCTCCATTCTCATTCCTAATAGCGTAGATATGAGCCTTTTCCTTCCTTTGTTTAATGAGGTTGTCTACAGGTCTATCAATTTTGTTTATCCTCTCAAAGAACCAACTTTTTGATTCATTGATTTTTTGAACCGCTCTCTTGGTTTCTATTGCATTAATTTCTGCCTTGATCCTTATAATTTCTTGCCTATTGTGAGCTTTGGGTTTGTTTTGCTCCTATCTTTCTAGTCACTTGAGGTTCAGCATCAAATTGTTTATTTGAGCTTTCTGTTTTCAAATTGTTTGAGCTTCTGTTACAGAAGCATCTGTTTTCTGGATGTAGGGCTTCACTGCTATGAATTTTTGTCTTAGAACTCCTTTCATTGTGGCCCATCAACTTCTATATGGTGTACTGGGGTTATTGTTTAGTTGTAAGAACTGCTCAATTTCTTCTCTAATTTCTTCTATGACCCATTGGTTGGTCAGCAGAATGTTGTTCAGTTTCCATATGTTTGTGCAGATCCTGGGCTTTCCTTTGCTATTCAGCTCCAATTTCAGGGCACTATGGTCCCACAGTATACAAGGGATAACTTCAATCCATCTATATTTGCTTAAACCTGTCCTATGAACAAGCACATGGTCTATTTCGGAGAATGATCCATGAGCAGCTGAGAAGAATGTAAATTCTGACTTTGTGGGGTGAAATACACTGTAGGCATCTATTCAGTCCTTTTGCTGAAGGGTCTTGTTCAGCTCACAGATTTCCTTATTGAGTCTTTGTCCAGTCGATCTGTCTCTTTGTGACAGTGGCGTATTGAGGTCCCCTACTATTATTGTATTGTGGTATATTTGGTTTTTCAAGTCTGTTCATATTTTATATATTTGGTGCATTTGAATTTGGAGCATAGATATTTAAGAGTGTGATTTCTGTCTCTTGAATTTTTCCCTGAACTAAAACATAGTGTTCATCTTTATCTCTATCAGTTTTGGCTTGAAGTCTATTCTGTCTGCAAATAAAATCGACACTCTTGCTTTCTTGATGTTTCCTGTCGCATGCAGTATTGTTTTCCATCCCTTTACTTTCAGTCCATGGGTTTCTTTCTGAATTAGGTATGTTTGTTGTATGCAGCAGATTGTAGGATCTTGCTTTTTGATCCACTCTGCCAGTCTGTATCTCTTAATTGGTGTGTTGAGTCCATTTACAGTAATGTTTATGACTGATATAGGCAAATTTAGTGCTGCCATGTTTTCCTGTTCTTGGCTGTATTATTCTACTTTCACCCTTTCCGCATCAGTTTCTTGTTTGGTCCCATGGGTTGACTTGGTTAGGTTTCATGGATTTGTAATTTTTCTTATTTTTCTCCAAGATACTGTTTGAAATGTTTTGGAGCACAGGTTTCATATTTGTGAAGTTTTTCAGGTGTTCTTTGTCATGGAAGTATCTAATTTCCCCATCAATTTTGAAGGATAGTTTTTCAGGATACTTTAGTCTGGATTGGAAGTTGTTTTCCTTTAGGGCTTGGAAGACTTCACTCCAGGCTCTTCTTGCATTGAGTGTTTGAGTTGAGAAGTCCGCTGTGATCCTGACAGGCTTCCCTTCTAATGTAACTGTTTTCTTTTCTCTGGCTGTTTACAGTATTTCTTTCTTTTTTTAATATCTAGGACTTTTATAATTATATGCCTAGGTGCAGATTTTTTCATGTCACGGGCGTGTGGAGTTCTGTATGCTTCATATATTTGTATGTCCAATTCTTGACCTTTTTCTGTGAAGTTTTCTGCCATTATCTGTGTGAATAGGTTTTTGATGTCTTTAGCGTTGTCTCCTGCTTCCTCAGTGACTCCAATCAATCTTATGTTATTCTTCTTTGAATTATCTAGGAGCTGTTGGATTGACATCATTATTGCTTACTTTTTTCCATAGACTATGCCTTTC
This sequence comes from Petromus typicus, assembly GCA_004026965.1. Taxonomy (NCBI): domain Eukaryota; kingdom Metazoa; phylum Chordata; class Mammalia; order Rodentia; family Petromuridae; genus Petromus; species Petromus typicus. Next base: position 3,322 of record PVIR01042830.1, on the reverse strand, counting down.
CAGTTCATTGGTTGAGATCCTGTCTTCTAGGTCTGAAATTCGGTCTTTTGCCATAGTCATTCTGTGGTGTAAACTTTCACTTTCTTTCTTAATTTCCCAGACCTCTGCTTGTAGGTGTTTAAAAGTTTCCATTGCTTTTGCTATCTTGGATTCTATCAACTCGATATTTCCTCTTTAGCTTTATTAATCATCATGTTGACTGTGTCCAATATATCTGCTTTCAACTCAGAGATCAGTTCTGATTTCCATTTTATTAGATCTGCTTTGGTTACCACTTCTGAGGACCCTGGAGGCTGGTCTTCCAGCTTCTCTATCCCCCCCATGTTACCTTGAGGTGATCATCTTTGCATCTGAGACTTTGAGTATTTCTTCATCTCTGAGTTTTTGTCATTGCTTTGTATCTGCCCTGTTTTCTGTCGATGTTTGTTGCAAATCTCTTTCCTCCTAATATTTAGGAACCTTAAAATATCAATGTTTTCTGGGTTGTTCTTTACAGTCTGTGTTGGGACCTAAAGAAAAACACTTAGTTCTTTCTCACCATATGAGACACTCAAATAATATGGTCAGAACACCTTCTCCTATCTGCTTAGAGGCAGGAAGGCTCTGTCTCCTACACTGCTACAATGGCATTTCTTGAGGTTCCTATAGGCCCACCTGCTCACCAATACAGATTCCGTTGGCTCGCTTGTGCAGTCAGCCTGTAGGCCAGTAGGCTGCAGGCCCTGTGCAGCTGTATTCTTATTGGCTGATGTTCTAACTGGCCCACCTACTTACCAGTACAGAGTCCCTGAATGTGCTCCTGCAGTTGACCTGGAGAAAGGCAGACTCTGGCCTTCCTTGGCTATGATGGCATAGGCTGCTGCTTCCCTAGCTCTGCCCTCTGTTATATGCAGTCCCTGTGTGCTCTTCTACTTTTCTTAATTGTACATATTTGTCATATATATTGATCATATTCATGATAGGGAATTTGTATCTGTGTGTAGTATATCTTGATTCTTTTTTACTTCATTTCTCTCCTTTCTTTGATCCTTCTTCCCTTCCTGATTTTCAGAAGCTTCATTTCCATTTTTCTCTGTATCATTTGTGTTTTTAACACCTTTTTGCTCATTCCCCTTCTCATTTGAACACGTTCATCCACTTCCCAGTATCCATCCTTCATTACACTCGTTTGTCTTGTTCATATCTTGTTGATGCCATTCTTTCTGAAACAAGATAAAATTCCAATTCTGTTTTTTGTTTGTGTTTCTCAAATGACTAGTCAAGTTGAACATTTTTAGTATATTCATTTCCTGTTTGTTCTCTTTCATTGGAGAAATATCTGTTCATTTCAGAAGCATAGTTTTGGACTGGGTCTTTAAATGTGAGGGATTTGATTTTTTTTGTTTGTTTGTTTTTTAGTTCTTTATATGTTTTAGATGTTGATCCTCAGTCTGAAGAGCAGATGGTAAAAACTTTACCCCCCAACTATAGATTGTCTCTTCACTCTATTGATGGTTTCTTTTGCTATACAAAAGCATTTTAAATGGTTTTTATTCATTTGTTTTCTGCACTGAGACTTGTAAATTGCTTACACTTTGTAGCTTTATTATTAGTATCAAGATATCTTTAAGAAATGACCACTTTTCAGAGATGCCTTCAAAAGGAAAAGTTGGCTTATAGTTTTTGATCCTGTCTCATGATCCTACATTTTCAAGTTATTGGGGGTAAAATGTTCTTATCTCTCTGGCCTAGCACCCAGTTACTTTATACTGGGCTATATAATGTTATTTGTGACCCCCAGAGTATCTAGTCATTTGCATACAAGGAAAACCAGTTGATCACAACTATGTCACCTTGGCTAAAGTAGTTCAATTAGTAATAACAGTTGAAAAGTGACAAACTGTGATAGCTATTAATTCGCCACCTTTAACCATAGGTGCAAGATTCATAATTATATAACAAAATCTAAGACAAATTATAAAATTATATACATTATTTAAGTCATGTCATGTACTTGTATAAATACTCAATGTAGGCTATGATCATAACATGTATATAAAATGTAAGAATAAAAACACTTAAGAAGAAAAAATATGAACAGGTGAAAAAAAATACTGAGTCAAGTATAGTATTTTCATCGTGAATTTTCCACCTTCAAGACAAGAGTTTTACTTTTCTGCATTTCTACTCTTTCTTCTTTGCAAATAAAATTCATTTAGATTATTTTTTAAAACCCAATATACAGTAAATACTCCCTCATTTTACCCTAAGGGTAGACAATTAAAAGGGATAAGATTTTTAAAAATGAAGAAATAGAAGAAGAGAAAGAGATTAGTGGTAAAATTAAAGGACAAAGGAAGATTACCCAAGTCTTAGGAAACTGGTAAAGAAGACAGAAGGAAAAGAAAAAAGGAAAAATAAAAACAAGAACAAAACAAAACAAATATTTAAAACATTGTTCACGCTCATGCAGAAAGCAAAACAAATGATATAAAGAACATCAACAAAGAATCCCAAAAGCATTGAAAAAAATTTCTCTGTGACTCTCTGTGATTTCTCTGTTATCTTCTGAAGCCTGTAGTTTTGTGGTGGTTTCCAGTTCAGGGTGCAACTCTCCTTTCACTGGTAACAGTAGGGGCAGTCAGCACCCAGAACTATGCTGGATAACACCAGCAAGCCTGAAATAAAATCTGGGATAGATGCCATTTCCGAAACTTTTGAATCCACAATTATTCAGGCTGATCCTGGCCTTTGCTCATGGTGTTGGGAGCCTGAGATATTTAGATTATGCCCCTCTGGGTGTCTCTCAGCAGTCTGACCATAGCTCCCTGACTGTGGGCCTCTCCCATGATTGTTCCTCACTCAGGAACTGGGAGCTCTGAGATGAAGCCAACCCACGGCTGCATGAACTTCCACGTTCTGTTAGTCCTTCCCTAAAATTGCACCTGACCGGGCTTTGTCTCCAGAGAACATGGCAGACATTGGAGTCACTCACCAGTTCTTGCACTGCACACCATCCACAGCCCCTGGAGGCCTCTAGAAACACCCCCTCCCATGGTCTCTGTAGATTTTATCTTCCTTCCTTGTGCCATGAGCCATGAGCCAGATGAATATGTTGATTGGTGTTTCCTATTTTTTGTTTTGAAGTCTGTCTCTTCCCTTACTCTGTAAGCTCCAATTTCTCCTTAAGACCCTTCCAGGATCACAGGGATTTACCTTCCTCTTCTTTTCTTCCCCAAATAATTATTTCCCAATGTCTGGAGTCCAAATCTTGAAACAGTTCATTTGTTGCTGCTTACTATCCTGCCCAAAGCCTACCACACTCTTTGAAAAGGATATAGAA
>PVIR01042829.1:0-12034 GCA_004026965.1 Petromus typicus | reverse complement strand
GGCAACTAAAAACCTTTGAAAAAGAGGGATCCCGAAACTGCTTAAGAAAGTGGGGAGGAAAGAGGATGTGTGTTTAATGTGAAGAAGGGTATTTTCAAAGAATTTAATGACAATGTATATTATACTGTAATAAATTTTAAAAAGTCATATCTGCATCACAGATTTTCATCAAACCTCACAGTAGAAAATGTCTACTATAATTTGTATGGCAGTGGACTGCTGAATTAATACTATTTGTTAAAAAACTTATGACTACACCTTAATAGTTTGAGTGCATCACTTTTCTGGCCCAGAGATTCTGAAAATTGGCATTTTAAATTATCATGCTTTTGTATCTTGAAACTTAGTGATTTGAGAATTCTTAAAAATGGATTTTAATCATGAAAGGAAAAATAACTGAAAGTAGAAAGTAAAGAATTCAAAATAAAACAGTATTATTTTGCCCTATTGTTTTCTTTGTAAAGGTAGAAGCTAAACTCTAAATTAAAAAGATAATTTTAGTTAATATTTCTCTCCTTGTTGCTGGTGAAAGTATTTTCATTATAGTCTTCTGTCATTTTGTTTTTGTTATAATTTATATACCATCAGATATAGTTTTTTTAAACTAGTTTTGTGAAAATTTTAAGTCAGAATTTTACAGCCTAATAATAACTTTGCCAAATAAGATTGAGAGAAGAAACACAATTCATACTCATCTTTTCTCTCACTGATTTCATATAACTATCTGGAAAAGTTTCCTAAAGTAGTATTTAATGATTTTTTGATAAATTACACTGGTTAAGGTATATTGAGGTAATACGGAAGAAATGTTACTGAGTCCAACTTTTAAATGATCCACCATTTAGCAAATTCAACTCCAGAAATATTCTTGAAACCATAGCAAAGTAATACATAAATTTCATCAATTTGTCTACACATGAAATGTTCTATGACACAGTTCCTACTAGCAGCCTCCAGTCTCCAGGCTGGTAGAGATTATATTTTAGAAGTGTCACATGTCCATGGCATGAAAACCAGCGAGTGGTATAGCTTACATATGGAACCTGCAGCCTAAGAAATTCAGTGGAGGAGGAGGAGTCATTTCTATCTCAGGTGAGGACAAGGCATTTTATAGAAAGAATTAACAAAATTACCTGAAGCAAAAATGCTAGAATCAAATGCGCATGAAAAGGCCATCCACTCTATCCTGAATATTGATGTGGCTGCTCCTGTAATGCCTTGTTCCTTTTCTGATTAAAGGAAAATTAAATCCTGTACTACAAGATTTCAAGATTTGTTTGGTTGATAAAGTAACATTATTAAAGTTCAACAGCACACACAATTGTTTAGTAAGGAAAATTGGATCAGTTTTCTACTGGAAAATTAAAATAGAGGTGCTGAAGGCTCTGTGTGTGTGTGCACATGCATGGGTGTGCATGCTTCTGTCTATGGTAAATAAAAACAACTTCCATGAAAGCACTTCAAAGAACAATTTGTAGAGATGAAGGGGTCAAGGATTAGGCTATTTTTATAAATAAAGGTCTTAGGATATTCTGAGAGAAAAGACAAAAAATTCCTTTCTTGAATGTCAGAGAGCAACAGCAGAACTGGTGGGAAATGCTTTATTATATGTAAAGGTAATATTTTGAAATGTATTTCTCTGGAATGCTGCCACTGTGGGGCTTGAGAATGTAATTTACATTTTTTTAAAAGCTGTGTTTGTAGCTGATATTATAATGATCAATGGGTCTTCAGCCACAAATTTGCACTTAAAATCTTGAATGCAATCATTACAAGCACTTATTTGAAATCATTAACGATATTTCTGTAAATTTAATTTTACTTATTTTTAATGACTTAGGTAATGCATGATTAAGTTTTCAGGACAGAAATAGAAATACTTCAAGTAAATTCCAGCCTGCCTTAGTCACCATCACTGTCTTAGTTCTCTTCTTAGAGATGAAGGTTGAAATCATTTGAATGTTTCCTGACTGATTTCATTCCATATATTTATATAAACCTATGGAATATAGGTCTTTTTTGATGCTGAATGTGTTTTAAATAGGCGAGTCAAATGGTCTGTGTGTTTTCTTGGAAGGAGAGACATCCACTGAGACGTGCATGTCCATGCCCTCAGTGATTCCACCACTGAAAAGGGAAATTGGCCTCCTGTTGGAGAGGTTTAGGAGGAAGTTCTGGGGAGGCCCAGCCTCTTTCTTTTCTCTTTTCACTTTGGAATTTAATAAGGTGGGGTTTGTATGTGCATTGCTCAATACAGTATTCAGAAGTCATTGAAATATAATATACCAGACACTTTCTCCAATATCACTTCATCTGATACAAAGTCACCTTATGACATCAACCAAATTTTTAACTCTTTTACAAAGAGTCCCTCAGTTATTCTAGAAATCATGAGTGTCTGACAGCAGCTAACTTCAAATCCCACAGAGCATAGAGGATACTAAAAATGTTTTGTATTTGCCCATTTTTTTCAATCTGTGTCCTTACTTATTTTAGAAAATGTAGAATAATCTTATTCACTACTACATAAATCTAAAGCCAGATAATATTAGAGATTATAATAACATTAATAACAATTTAAGTAATTTTCTGTTCTTACTAGTATAGCCAGTGGTGCCTTAAAGAGTGCTGAGACAAAAGAAAATACCTTCATAATTTAAATATAGGTAATTAAATTTTCCTAAAAATGGCTATATAAGCTTTATACTCATTTTGCAAACTAGTGTATAAAGTAGTTTTACAAACATACTCATCAATTCTTGATATTATTAAACAGTCTAAAATTTTACTAATAAATGTAGTATCTATTCTCCATTTAAACCAGACATTATCTGCTTACAACTGGATGTGAGCATGCTGTTTTACATGAAATGTCCATTACTATTTCTTTTTTGCTAATACCTTATTTATACCCATTAACAATTATTTCACTGGATGATTTTTTCTAAGTGATGTTGCTTTATATTACCCACATATTAATATTTTGTTAGATATCTACTAAAGAGTTAGCCTGGTTAATTTCTTTGAGGTTTACCTTGTCACCCAGAATCTTTTAATAGTGATGAATGACTTCAGTGATTATCAAATGTGAGCCATCCTCCCCACTGTGTTTCCTCTAGAGATCTCTCCTGAGCCCATTAGTTTTTGCATCTACACATTTACTACAGTTGCATTTGTTCACTCACTATCACTGTCTACACTGCAGAATAAAATGATTCTCTGTCCTCATCTTAGATGATGCATCAATGACTTACTAGCCCATCTCTTCCTCTTCCATAATGTACCTGTTATAACTGGCTTCCAGAATGCCATGCCTCTAGGGCTTTCCTTTTGTTTCATTTACTGGACTTCCCAGTGGGCTTTGCTATATTCTTTTCTATTTTTTCCTCTCAGTTCTGTATTCCAGTTGCACCTAATCTTTTCATGATCTGATACAGTTTCAAGACTTAAATTATATATACAGTATCTTCCAAATCTATACCTTAAACTTAAAAACCAAAGCTCCAGACTTATATACCTAAAGGCATACTGAGAAGTCATCAGAAACTTCATGTGCCCCAGATCCTTGAACCAACTCCATTGGCACTTTTCTCTTTTTCAGTTAATTTTAAATCTATCCTTACAAGTACTTTTATTCATAATCATGGCATCATCCTTAATTATTAACCTTAACTCTACTCAATCAGAAAAGTCATCTTGATGAAAACTTCAGCCTTCATCTAAAACCTGATCAGTTGTCAGTATCTACAGAGCAACACGGTCACTCAAGCCACCGCTCTATAAGCTACCTCAATAGGGTTCATCTGGGTCATCCTGTGTCACCTGATGATGTTTCCACCAGTGTTGGACAGAAAATGATGGTTGTCCCCTATGATTACAGAGCAGCTAAAAAATGTCTATCACCATTGTAGAACTATACTGCAATGCATTAACCAATTTTTTGAGGAGATGTTGGTAAAAATATACTCTCTATATTGTCAGTTGCATAAATATAGCATGTACATTTATATGTATTATACATTTGATAGTAATAACTGTCACTTCTTTAGCTTTTGTAATTTATGACAATTTTAGAGTTTTGTCCTTCTGCATTTAAAAATATATATACAAGAGCCTCTGGGCCGGGGATTTAGCTCAGTGGTTCTGGGGCATGTCTTCCAAGCTCAAGGGCCTGGGTTTAATCCCCAGTAACCATATACCATACTGGGTGTGGAGACTCATGCCCAGCAGCAACCAGTACCACATACCACAATACCAGGCATGGTGGCTCATGCCTGTAATCCCAGCTCTCAGGAGGCAGAGGCAGGAGGATTGCTGTGATGTGAGTTTGAAGCTGAGCTCAGGGCCAGCCTGAATTACAAAGCGAGACCCTGTCTCAAAAAGCAAAACAAAACAAAACAAAAAAACAGCATCCAACAGCTCCTACAGGAATTGTTCCAGCTTATCTTCTCACGGGAGCTGATGTCTCATGCAGGTGACTCATTGATACTGTCCAGTGGGATAAGATATGGAGGTGGGAAGCAGTCATATTGCTCCTCCTGCCTCGGTCTAGGTCTAGGCCAATGTGAATGGCTTAGTTTGAGTTTTTAACAAAAAGTTTAATAGAAAAAAATATAGAAAATCTTATACAGTGAGAGTATAAAAAATATTTTTCTCAGATTATTATTTTATTAGTATGTGTCTACATTCTTTGTGTGGAGTTGATACATGTACATAATCCATTTTAATTGCCTTTTCTGGGTACAATCATACAATATGTGCTATAATGTGAACATTATTACCAGTCACAAGGTTTAAAAGTTTATAATGTGAAAAAGTTTCAATGAGCTAAGAAGATTTTAGAATAATTTAGTGCAACCCAAATGCGCAGTGTGTATGAAATTGAACACAATATATACGAATGTCCTGGGCTCTCACAGTCACTAGTCCCTCACTGACTCACTGACAGTAGCTCCCAGTCCTGCAAAATCTATTCATTGTCAGAGCCCTATACAGACATGCATTTTCAATCTTTCCTATTTTGTTTTTTCTGTACCTTTTCTATGTGTAGATATATTCAGACACACAAATACTTACCTTGCTTGTGTTGCAGTTGTCCATGGCATTCGGTCTAGTAACTGTCTACACATGTCTGCATCTGCACAACTGTCTGCATCTCTCCCATGCCTGGGAAAGACAGACTATACCACTTAGTTCATGTAAGTACAGCCTATGACATAGTCCAGTGATTAACTTTCTACACTGTCTTGCTGTTGTTAAACATCATCTAACTGAATACATTTAGTAAATCACCCAACTTAATTTTTTACAAATGCAAACTATATCATATCACATGTCTTCTCAACACCTTGAAATCCTCCATTTCACTCAGTATAAAAACCAAGTGCACGTCACCTGCTTTGGTGCAGCATTTGCCTCTGATCTGCTTTCTCAGTACCTTCTTTCTTCTTTATTTTAGGTTTCACAAGCTCTGTCTCAGTTCTGCAACTATTCAGGCAAACTCTGAACTTACAGTTAGTGCTAGCTTTTTCCTGTGTCTGGAATAAGTACTCTTCTCTCCAGTATTCATGCAGTCACCTCCTGATAGCATCTTCCTGATAGCCTCATCCTAATTGCTCTATCTAAATGTATAATAGGCTTTCCACATCTTCTCACTTTTGATTGTCCTTTGTTCTGCTTTTCTCTAACCTTTTCTTTCTTCTAACATAATCTACACATATAATTCATAATTTTTCATGTTTCTAGTTCATTATGTTTCATTCTGCTGCAATATAAAGTTCACGTGGTAGTGAATTTTGTCCCACTGTGTTTTTTCAGAATTCAGACTCCACAACAGTCTGACAGACTATATATTTATAAATATGTATTTAATGAAGAAAATGAGTAAATGTAGTTATCGAGTGAAATCAGACTGTCTTGTGAAACTGTTTTTAAATGAAGTTCTCTTCTATATCAAATTATAAGCAAATTCTTCAATATCTCTACTCCTTTCCTTTGAAATTACTCTCAAAGTGAAATTTGCATATGAATTAAAAAATCAAATAGTGAAGGAACTGGAGCTGTTTATAGCAGTTTTTGGTTTTGCTCCTTTGTATGAGGTTGAGCTTCTTTTTTTTAATTGAATCTTTATTGGTACATTATATATATATATATATATATATATATATATATATATATATATAATGATTACATTAAACAATGAGAATTTGTACCAGTATATGACACAATTTAATTTTCATTTTTCCCATAGCCCTACCCACCCTACCACCCTATATACATAAACTTTGTTTCCTTTCTTTTTTGTTATAATCTCATTATTTTCCCCCTTCACCCCATTATGCTTTGAGTGTTTTCTATTTCACAATATATAACATACATTCTAGAACTCATTCACATCTTTATTTTCTCATACCAGAGGAAAGATATGATATTTACACATTTGTGACCTATTTATTTCACTTATGAGGATGTCCTCAAGGTACATCCATTTAAGTATAAATGATTCAAACTCATCATTTTTTATGGCAGAGTAATATTCCACTGTGTAGAAGAACCATAACTTTTTAATCCAGTCTCCAATTGATGGACATTTGGGTTGTTTCCAAGACTTAGCAATCACAAACTGAGGTGCTATAAACATATGTGCACATATGTCACTGTGATATGAATCTTTTAATTCTTGTGTTTATATACCTAGCAGAGTAATGGCCGGGTCAAATGGGACCTCCAATCCTATCTTTTTGAGGAATTTCCAAATTGTTCTCCACAGGGGTTGTACGAGTCTACATTCCCACCAACATAAGAGAAGATTTCCTTCTTCTCCGCAGCCTTGCCAACATTTGTTGCTGGCTAATTCTAAAATGGCAGCCATTCTTTGTGCAGTGAAATGAAATCTAAATTTTTTTTAATTTGCATCTCTTGAATGACTAGTGATGTTGAACATTTCTTCATATGCTTCTTAGCTGCTTTTATTTTTTCCTCTGAAAAGTGTCTGCTCATTTCAGATGCCCATTTTTGAATTGGGTCTTTAAATTTGGGTGGACTGAATTTTTTGGAGCCCTTTATATATTCTAGATAGTAACCCTTTGTCTTAGAGGTGGCTGGTAAATATTCCTTCCCATATTGTTGGTTGCCTTTTTGCTTTGCTGGTGGTTTCTTTTGCTGTGCAGAAACCTCTCAATAGGATGAGATCCCATTTATCGATTTCTTCTACTAGTTCTTGTGCTATGGGGTATTTGTTCATGAAATCTTTCCTCAAACCAGTGTCTTCAAGAGTTTTACCTAACCTGTTTTGTAGCAGGTTTAGTGTGTCTGTTTTAATATTTAGGTCGTTAATCGACTTTGATTTTATTTTAGTATACAGTGAAAGAGCTAGGTCTAGCTTTAGTGTTTGGCAAGTTAAAGTCCAGTTTTTCCAGCACCATTTGTTAAAGAGGCTATCCTTCCTCCACTGAGGGTATTTGGCTCCTTTGTCAAAATAAGATAGCTTAGTGTGTCTGGAGTTGTTTCTGGATCTTCTTTGTTTTGTTTTGTTTTTTTAGGTTTTTTGAGACAGGGTCTCACTTTGTAGTTCAGGCTGGCCCTGAGCTCATCCTCAAACTCACATCACAGCAATCCTCCTGCCTCTGCCTCCTGAGTGCTGGGATTACAAGTGTGAGCCACCACGCCTGGCACTGTGGTATGATACTGATTGCTGCTGGGCTTGAGTCTCCATGCCCAGTATGGTATGTGGTTACCCAGGGAATGAACCTGGGTCCTTGGGCTTGCAAGACAGGCGCCGGAATCACTTAGCCAAATTGGCTCAGTGAGCCCTGGATCTTCCAATTGGGGTATTCTGGCAAGATGGGAGAATGGTAAAAGCTGGAGATCCCTGCCTCAATATAAATTCTCTTAAACCTGAAAACAGCAGTTTGGGGAGGGGAACAGCAGAGAAACCTAGATAGAAGAGATCAGAAGCAAATATTGATTAAGGCCAAAGAAAGAAGAGCGAGCTAGGGAGTGGTCTGTCCCTTCTTCCCTCTCCCCAAAGGGGTGAGGAGCAGTCCACCCTGCCGCACCTCACACAGGAGCCCCAGAGCAGGTTGAGCTTCTTGATAACAATCATTTTCAAATGCTTGTTTTCTCTTTACTCTGATGATTTTTCCATACAATTAAATGATGCCTTTGTATTATTATTGGCTCACATTTTCCTTTTTTTCAGTTTTATCGTTTTCTTGCTCTGTACTTCTCAACATACATTTTTCAGTCTGTTATATCTATGGTTTTGTCTTCGTACTACAGCCCCAGATTCACAACAAAATCACCTTCCTTAAGCTAAGATGTCTGCAGATTCCATCTGAGGAAATTATACTTTCAATATTCTAAGTTGCATCAGCTCCTCTCCATGTTGTTTATCTTGGTTACTTTCTCATTTTTATAGTATGTTCTCAATGACCTTCCTAAGAGCATTTATGCAGGAAGACTGTTCAATGCTTCCTATCCTAACTGCTTAGTCATTTTCCCCTTGGCTTATATGTTGACCAGGACACAGGATTGAAAATACTGAGTGAAATAATTTTTTTCACATACTGGAGATTGTACAGAACTCTTCACACTAAGCTGTACCTCTTGTGCTTTTTATTTTTTATTTTGAGACAGGATCTTGCTAAAGTGCTCATGTTGGTCTTGAACTTCTCATTCCCTGACTATGGAGTAGCTATGATTATAGACACCAGCCTTCACGCTGGGACTCACTCAGCATTCTAATGACTTATTTTCTTACCTTAGAGTAACTCCAAAGTGTATTACAAAGTGTAAAGCCATTCTGGCTTTTTGCATTTTACTTTTATCTTCAAAGTCTTTCAGGACTTTCTCTCCTTGTTTAATGTTTTAAAATGAATAAAAATAAACACATTTTTTTCCTGCTAGTTCAAACTTATTCACTTTAATGTATGATTTTTAAGCATCTGGAATTTATAGTCAAGATACAAAATAAGGGTTGGGCTTTATTATTGTTTTCCCATAGATACTGAGTGTTTACAATTCCTTGAGTTTGTTGTAATGATTCTTTCTACCTGAAATATTTTTCCCTGAGTTTATGTTCAGCTCACACCTTAATTTCATAGAAACTCTTTCCTGATTTTGTTATCCAATATAGACCATTATATTTATTTTCTGTTTTACCATACTGGCTAATTTCTTCAGAGAACTTAGAACCAAATCTAATTATCTTTATCAATTTTTCATTTGATGTTATCTCTTTCTTCAGCTATAATGTACAGATTTTATTGATATTTTTCTCTATTGGATCCAGATTATTGACTATATGTATATATATATATATATATATATATACACACACACATATATATATATACATATATATATACATATATACATATATATATATATATCCCAATGAATACAGAAATGTATTCTTATATACATAAATATATAGTCACAAATATATAATATAAATATGTATTTATGTTAATTATATAAAACAAATACTTATGTACTTTACATTTTGTAAGAATATTAAATTTTTTGTCTTAGTCTAATATTTTAAAAACTTTCAATGTTTCGCTATGGTAAATTTAAACATAGATTTTTTTTCTAAAAGGCTCTTATATGTACTATTAGTGTAATTGTGTAATTGTGAAAAGGTATAAACTTAAGTGTACAATTTCTGTTTTACTTTTTCATCCTGAGAACTGAACCCAGAGCTTCTTGTATTGTAATACTATATCACTGAGCAGCACCATTAACTACTAAATTTATAATTATAAGCCTAATTATTACAAATGTCCAATAAAAAGCCTTAAACTTCCATATAAAAATGACATTGAAAATATTTAAGGAAATAAGACCAGAAAGTATGATCATGATATGCATATAAGCTGTACCAATAAAGATTCAAATCTTAACAAACTTCAGAGAAGTCTATACTATACTTTCTATTTGGTCTTTCCAAAGAAGATATAATTTTTGTGGTTCTGAAAGAGCTACAACATAGTATCTATCCAAAAATGTGTTCTCTTTCCAATTTACACTGATGTTCTAAGTCAAATCAAGGCTGTTCATGTTTATCTCTGGAACTACATTAAGGTTTAAAAAGTTAAAAAGCCATTTACATTGTCCTTCATTACCATTGGAGTTACCATGCCTCCACCTGAACTACTTTCTTGAACATCTAATTTTTGTGAGGAAAAAAAAAAATAGCAGCACATTATATAACTCATTAAAATTTTATTGAGCTCCATATCTAGTTGATTGTTACATAGACTTCTTGGTTAATAATACGTTATTATTTTGAAGCAAAAGTGGCTTAAAACACTACTTATTAGCCTCAGAGTTCTCTGAGTCAGAATTATAGGAACTCCTTAAAGTCTCCTCAGCTCACAGAGCTGTCACTATGATGGCCATTACTCCATTCGGGGATTAATCAGAAACTCTGATTCCAGCTTAAATGGTTGACAAATTGGGAAAGTTTATTATTAGAAACCCTCAGTTTCCCCCTGAGTAGCTTCTTTGGTGTCTTCACAACACAATTACTAGCTTTCCCAGAGTGAAAGATGCAAAAGAGAGCAACATGGATGTAACAACACATTTTGTGACTAACCACAGAATTTACTGCCATCCTCACAAAGCCATGTAGTAAAGCATTCAAGAGGAGGGAAATTGGTCTCCACTCTAAAGAGTGTAAAGAAATTCAAGTGAGAAACCCAAAATATAAAGAACAAAGTACAAGATAAATACTAGGATTCAGGAAGAGCTTTCTCAGATGAGATACAGAGATAGAGGAAGAGTTGATACAGATACCCATGGTGAGCATTAATGTATGCAAACATTGGATGAAGATATCACTGCAACATCAAGCCTGATTTAAAAATCAGCTGTAGAATTCCTGTTTAAAAATTCTTTGGTTATAAAATAACTAATTTTCATGAAATTGTGGTGACTTACTGTGGGAGTCCGGGGAAGAGAACACAACCAGACTCCTCAAGGCAAACTCCAGTGCCGCGTGAGTCTCACAGCAAAAAGATAACAACCAACAAATATCAAAGAGAGAACCTTGAGAAAAAGGCTGAGCCCAGGCTCAGCACTTGCTACTTTGAGCAGCAGCAGCCAAAGGCCAAAACTGCAGCAGCAGAAGTGAGAGCAAAAAATCCATAACCCGAGCTTGCCTTTATTTAGTTCCAAACCTTCAGCCTATAATCCTAGCAGGCGTAAAACAGGGTGGTCCCACAATAATCCCTGTAATTGAAGATTACATAGGGCAGAGAAGACAACCTTAAAGCCCTGTAAATCCCGGTAAATCTTAAAGCCAATAATCCTAGTGCAGTAGTTCTGGTAGCCTAAAATCCCACAGGGTGGGGCTGATGTCTGCAGTAATCTGAGTAGCTGACCCTGCATGGCAGGGCAGATATCCTCCAATTCAAGTATTTAGATCCCACTAAGTAAACCTTAAATCTGAGTAAGTTGTCTGCAGTTCTCAACCACTTACAATTTCTCTTTCAGATATCTTTATCTTATATTTTATTTATTTGTTCTTTGCTTATTTCTGATTATTCATTGGCATTACTCATAACTTGGAAAAAAAAAAAAACAAAGGTAAAGAAAAGTTAGATTGTCCCTAAGGAAAATGGAAAAAGCATGATTGCTTGTTGGATAAATGAGAATTTTCTGATGCCTAATGACGGCTTTATTTAATTTAATTAAATTTACATACAATTAATTACAAAATTTCATCATGTAAACTCTGATATGCTTCTGAGGCCTTAACAATGAAGCAATCTTGATTTTGGCTTAAAAATAAACACAAGTGATAGATGTTAATTAATAAAAACTATAGAAGTGCTAATGCAACTCTAACAAGTGCTATTGATGACAGGCATATATTTAAGACATGTCAGCACCATTTGCAAAATCAAAGATAATGTTTTCTCTTAAAAAATGATGTTAATGAGATTATAACAAAAAAGAAAGGAAACAAATTTTATGTATATGGGGGGGTGGTAGGATGAGTAGGGCTATGGGAAAAAATGAGAATTAA
>PVIR01042828.1:0-12043 GCA_004026965.1 Petromus typicus | reverse complement strand
GCATTTCACATCATTTCCTATGTTCATCATTCAAGGAAAATAATTGAAATTCAACAGAATTTAACAGTAGTGAAATAAGGGAGCACAGTAATTCTTATTGCTTCAAAGAGAAACCTAATTACATGGGCTATTACATACTAAGTGCCTTGTATGCTGCTTGCTCCATAGAGAAGACATCCAGTGATACATTTTTTCCTTCCTAAATATATACTAAGGAGAGAATTTTATGACTATATAATTATTATTTGCATTAACTGTTATCTCATTCTCCCCAAGTCATGCAAGTTTTATTTTCTTATATGTGTAATATTTAACATCATACTGTTTCCTCCTTCATATTATAAATTTTCTCATATCACACCTGGGTATGGGAGTGGGCCAACTTGTCTATGATTTTTTTAGTTCTTTGTAAATATTGTTAATTATTTGCATCAATTCCCACTGATTGATTTCTCTATAATGATTGAATTAATGAGTGATTTAGTTCACAAAAAAACACAAGTATTATTATAGTTAAATCCTAAGGATATACATTGTATATATACAGCTCTCTCAACTGACAATACTTTCATCATTGATTAAAAATTATAACTCTAATAACTTTTTCAAAAAATCTCTCTTTGACAGTTATATTTATTATAATAAACATAGTTAGTGGGTAGAAGCCACAAAACAGATGAACTAAGATTTTTCTACTTTATATTATTTCACGTTCACCTGAGTTTTTTGTATCCATGAACCTGTTTTATTTGCCCTGAAAAGAAGTAAAACTCAAATTCCTTAGATGGAATGAGAAGATGTCAGATCTCAAAAGCGTATTTCCCTGGAGTCAACAGTCACCTTGCCAGTCACAGTTTGAGACAGTATTTTAATGGATTCACCCCCTTCGAATCTAGTTGCATCTTTCAGATAAAAGAATCTAGGTGTTTGTGTGTTATGGTCTCTTGTTTGGCTGCAATCGGTGACCTTACAGTGGCCCAA
The DNA here is from genome assembly GCA_004026965.1 of Petromus typicus. NCBI lineage: Eukaryota > Metazoa > Chordata > Mammalia > Rodentia > Petromuridae > Petromus > Petromus typicus. The sequence goes on along the minus strand of PVIR01042828.1, from coordinate 11,062 downwards.
CTTTAAATAGCAACTTTGCAAGAGCACCATTTTAAAACTTGTTTCTTTGTTTTGCTTTTATCAAACATCAATATGTTTAGCATGGTCAGGCTCAGCTCTTTAGGATTTAGAAGGAAGACTGTAGTCATATTCCTGAAACTCCTCACAACAGACATTTGTATCAGCTGAGAACCCTCCCTCCAGGGCCTCCTGGGCCTTCGTGGTGAGAACAGTGGGGCTGTTCACCAGAAGCCACTCACCACCCCCCCCCGCCCCAGCTCACTCGCTCCTTTACTGGTTCTGCGAGAGCCTGATTGATTACCCTGGGAACATATACTATTCTTAGTCAGAGTGCCTATTAAGAAGGCTGGGACTTGATTATTAAAGAACTGAGAGTACACCTCAATCTTTCCTGTTCCTTAATACAGTTTCTCTGGGCACCCATTACAAAGAACTCAAGGTGAGCAAATATTAGATTGCACTTAGGCAGAGGGGGAAAGCAATGCACATTGCGATGAAGTGCTTTTAACATTTCACAGCTGAACGTAATTGGATTCTAATAGGCAGTTTCTGACATGAAACCTTTTCAGTCAAAAGCCCTATCAAAGAGCTTGGTTTCACTTACTGCTCTATTGAAAAGGCAGATTTTATTCCAAGTGTTATCCTTAGGGAGGACTAAATATCTAAGGCACACATTAGCAAGCCACAAGTTTAACAAAAGACCTGTGGTAATTGTGCTTCCATGAATTTTACAGAATATATGCATATCTGTATATACACGTATATTTGGAAAGTGTGTCTCCTATTCCTCAATGATCTGAACAGAAAATAAACTGTACGTAGCTTTTATTGTTATTGTTTACAAAATAATTTCATTCAAGATATATAAGAAATATATATATTTGACATATGATTAATAATGCATTAGTATAAGCACACATTTGCATCTATTTGTATGTATTAAATGAGGATAGACAAACAGAAATTCCCACTGAGAGATACAATTCTCAGGACTTTGGGGATGTTATTACAGAGTTTGACATTGCGAGCTGTGTGGTCTTCAGCATTTTTGTTAACTTTCCTACAATTCTTCATGACTCCTCAGCTTTAAAAGGGAATATAAATATCAGACAGAAATTGGTAAGCGGTTAATGAGGTACTAAATATAGTTTCTGTAAAGTAGAGATGTCCACTCATAGAAAACCCAAGTGCCATGTTTAATGAGACTTTCGTTTACTGTTCCATCCCCTGAAGCAAACTGACAGATATCACGTACACAGTCATCAGACTGCTCCCGTAAACATCTTTCCATCCATATACAAGGCTGGGTAGTTTCCAGTGTATTTGAAACAATGTTTTGCTCTGCATGCTCAAGAACTGTATGACATAGTTATAGAAACTCAGATGATACCAGCAGTTCTTTTATGTTTTTGGCTATGAAATGGAACAGAAGAACTGATATTTCTGGAACTCAGATGAAAGCCCGGAAGAGGGATATTGGGTGAAGTTAAATGACTTAATGTTTTTGTTGTTGTTGTTGTTGTTAAGAAGACTCTGCTCTCATATGGATTCTGGACTACTTACTCAGCTTTCAAAGTTTATGAACTTTAAAAGCTAAAAAAATAAGGACACTTTTAGTATAAAGTCAATAGATGAGATATATGTATTGTCAAGTTAAATGAATGATTATTTAGTATGGGATCAACTATTACAGATATGTTTTGACAACCTTCTAGCAGAATTGGACTCTGATGAATCCTGTAAAAGTTTAAGAATTCATCTAGCTTGTTTTTTCTAACTTGATATATGTTCAGTCTTGTAAAATATAAGTAAGAATATAAAGGAAAAGAATAATTAAGATTTAGTGATATGATCCACTTTCATATTTATCTCAATTCTCCAGATAATAATATTTATTCACAAATGATGTACACACTTTAGCAGTATGTGACATTATATAATCCACAGAAACAGGAATTCAAGTAAAGAATCTTTTATTACTTTTGTAACTCACAAATTACTTAATCACTAAGGCAATTACCTACTATTAAAATGAATTTTAAAACTAGTAATAAGTTATTTTATTTTAGAATTGATCACAAATATTAATTCATTCAGGGATAGAAATATACCTCCATAATAGAGCATTTGTGTAGGAGTTGTAAAGCCTTAAATCTAATGCCCAGCATAGCAAAAAATAAATAAATAAATAAAGTAATTCATTTAGATTGAGCTTTAAAAGAAGGAAATTTTACTAAAAATAAGGAATATGATATTAATAACTAATAAAGAAAGGAATGTCTGAATGTACGAGTGAAAATTTAAAACATAAAATAAAAACAGTCTTTTACTATCATATTCAACATGTGAAGAGCAGGAAAGTTATGGAGGACAAGTAATATGGAAGACAAAATCCAGAAAGCTAGAAGTAACTCTCATATTCTTAAATAGATAAATGAATAAAACAACTGTAATATATCTCGATGATATGATATCTTTCAGCAAACAGAAATAAGTTTAAAATCACCAAATATGCTTAATCTCAGCTACATATGACTGAAAGAAGTGTGTCTGAAAAGGTCACATTTCCAGTCACCTGACATTCTCTAAAAGACGAAATTGAAACCAGTAACTTACCATGACTCCTAGTACCATTCTACAAAATACCAAGAACCAGAGACAATTACAAAAATATCTGATTTTGTAATTGGGGAAAAAATCTGAAATGAATGAATGTGAAAAGGACAGAATCCACTGAGGGTGTGCTGAGAGACCAGAGCTAGGAAATGGTGAGCTGGGAGGGCAAGGAAAAAAAATGAGAATCAAGATGTGTCATCTACTGGTACAAATTCCCAATGTTGATTATGATCATAACTTATACACACAATGTGCCAATAAAATCAATTTTAAAAAGAAACGCTAAGTAGCAGAAAACTAAACAAGTGTTGGATTTACAATTCAAATTATCAGCTGTTATCAAAAATGTACTAATATAAAGAAAACGAGGGTTTGATAAATAAATACATGGGAGAAAGGTAACAAATGTGATAGTTAGATTTAAAAGTGATTTTAAAAACTGCATGCCAAAGACATGTGGTATGGGTCTCCAGTCCTTAAGTGTATATTATACTTAACCTCTGGAGAATACAGAATGGAAAAGGGTCTCTGGTCATGTGATCAGGGTTAACTTCAACTGTCATGTTTTTATTATACATAGCCTTGGCAACAAGTCATAAGTGTAGATTTGCCTTTGTGATTTCCCTTCTCAAACTCATAATCCTAGTTAGATCTTGAAAAAGCTAAATTAGACACATCTCACATGGTGCATTTGATATGTAATTGTCCCTCAATACTGCCATAGCCACAGAAAACAAGAAAAGCCTAATAAATATTGGATTAAAATATAATCCCACTGAGATTTCTTAACATATGCTTCTGGTGAAAAAAAAAAAAACTGGTTGATGGTACTAGAATGTAGAAAGTTTATAATGAAAGTGTGTATCTAAAAGAAAGTGGCGTTGCTGTATTATTCAACACCTACTTTAAGATCTAAAATGTTTAAGACTAGATAAGATTTTTTAAATTTTTATTTATTAGTACATACTTGCAGAGCATAATGATTATATTCACTGTAATGAATAAGTACATATATATAATGCATTTCATTTAAGACTATTAAATGAACTTAAAAATCATTCCTAAGAATAAATCACTTCTCAACTTGAATGTATTAAATAACAAGCTATATGTATGATAAATGTAGACAAAACAAAGTGAAATGTTGTTAAAGTTTGATCTTTCTTAAATAGGAAAGGAGTCAAGAGATGGAAGGAGTGGAGGGAGGGAAGGGAAAGAAGATTTTAAAAAGGGGGATTGAGATGTTTTATGTGTATGTACCAAGGAATGTAAACATTCTGTGCTGCAAACATGAACTAATAAAATACACTCAAAAAGGAAAAAAAATATTAAACTTAACATGTGTTATGGTTTGGGTCTATATGTCTCTCCCAAAGCATTATGAGGTAACAGCAAAGGAATCTTCATAGGTAAGTGACTCTGGAGTGTGTGATATTAGATTAGGGTGCATGATTACTGCCTGGGTTTGGTGCCACTTTTATCCCTGTCACTTGGATGCAATACAAGGGGCAGAAAGGGATTTGTTTCCTAACTTCCCTGCTTTCTTTTGCTGTCTTCTCCCTGCCATGAACTGTTTTCCCTCTGCTATGCCACCCCACCTTGGAGCCACCAAGTACAGACTGAAACCTCTACCAATCGAGAGCTAAATAAATCTTTCCTCTTTTAACTTCAAATGTTGGATAGTTCATCTCAACCCCCAGAAACGTAACTAAGACACCAAGTATATCCAGCTCCCTGAAAGAGCTTATGTGTAACAATAGTGTCGTTTGCTTTTGTGTCATAACTCAGATACACTAATGCTATTTGTGTAACAATCCTTTACAGTATTCTAAGATTCTAAAATCATTTTCAAGAGAAGTGGTTTCAAGGTCTTTGTATCACTAGAAGGTTATTATATATTGTAAAAAGCTTTTGTTTTCAGTACTTTTGACCTGAGAACAAGTATGTATCAGCTACTGGATGTAAGTCCAGTGATATCCATGTCTTTTGGGAGACATTCAGGAGCTCTTACTGGAGATATACCAAAAGTCATGATGTCCACTGGACTCTATTTAAGATGAAAAATTTATATACACATCATACAGTTTAGAAAAATAAAGACAGTATTCCAAGACTCAGAAAAAAACTAGTGAAATCTTAGAAAAAAATTAAGCAAATAAACTTTAGCAGAAATCTGTCATTATACAGAATCTATCAAGATGCAGTAATAGTAAGAAAGGAATTTATGAATAACTATAAAAGGAAAGAAGCCAGTAAATACCACAGAATCTAATGGCTTTAAAAGGCTAATATATTATGCAATCTAATACCAAGATTGAAGGAATCATAATGTTAATGCATAAGTAGGAACTACAAAATGAATAACTGTATGACTAAGATACAAAAAAATATTGAGGATAACATGAAGAACTTTATGCTCAAGAATTGCAAGATGTACACAAAATGAGAAGTTAAATCTTACAAACCTTAAAAACTTAAAAAGTCAGTTAATAATTTTAAAAATCTGCTGTTCCCAAAGAGACACGTATTCACAGTGGAGGCAGTACTTAAAATAAATTATATGAAAGAGAAAAGGAGCATATAACTACTTCAATCTAGATAATCTTTGAGATGAATTCTTCATTGCATAGTTCTAATGCAGTCTATTGAAAGTGAAGAAGAGGGATTTATTTTATTCATATCATGACAATCATAGTATCAGCAGCCATAAAAGAAAAAAATTAAGCCAAGACTATCAAACTGAATTAAAATTATAAAAAAGGTAGGTAACATTTCATGGCCATGTTCAGTTGGTCACTTCAGAGGAAGAATTATTTTTTTATTTTGTAAAATCAGGGCCAGGGATTTAGCCCAGTGGTCCCGCTGTCTGTTTTGCATGAGTGAGGTCATAAATTCCATCCCTGGAACCACAAAACAATAAAAATAAACTTAAAATAATTGAGAAAAATATGAGGAGAAGCTAAAAAGAGAAGTTTTAGACCACCTCAGTCAGAAGAAAGTCATTGTTTTGTTTTTAAGTTTCTGTATCTATTTATGAGAAATACACAGAAAAAAGGAACAGAAAACAATGTTGTTATTTGATAGATTTCCCCAAATAAATAAATAAATAAATAAATAATGAATTAATATTTTGTTAATCTACAGGAAAAAATAACAACAAAATTCCTCCAGATGATTTAACCAAAACAATTGGATAGATGCTTCAGAATTCTGTAACAGTACATCTTGGAATGACAAGAAGGTGCATAAGCAAACATTATAGAAAATTCTCAGAAGACTGGGAATTGAATCTCATAATCAAACACGTTAATGTTTTCAGTAAAACTCATGAATATTCACAGTAATTAAGATAAAGACTGTAAATAGCCTCACATCTGTTCAGATCAGATTTGGCCTTGGAGTACTACCTAGTGCCAAACTTACGAAAAGAAAGAAACCAAAGAACTGTCAATTCATTGGGTCTTTTTTCATCCTTTTCTATTTATTTCTCAATTATGGATAAGGGATTATGAATCTGTTGGAAAAAGAGAGTTCAGAATATTTGTCATATGAAAAACATACCAAAATCTTCTCCTATACTAAATACAAAATAGAAAATGTAATTTTGAAAATTGTTTACAACCAACAGTCTTAAAAATAACTAGGAAGGGCCAGGGATTTGGCTCAGTGGTTTTGGCGCCTGTCTTGCAAGCTCAAGGACCCGGGTTCGATCCCCGATAACTACATACCATACTGGGCGTGGAGACTCACTCCCAGCAACGACCAGTACCACATACCACAGTGCCGGACGTGGTGGCTCACGCCTGTAATCCCAGCACTCAGGAGGCAGAGGCAGGAGAATTGCTGTGATGTGAGTTTGAGGCTGAGCTCAGGGCCATCCTGAACCACAAAGCGAGACCCTGTCTCAAAAAAACCAAAATAAATAAATAAATAAATAAATAATAAAATAAAATAAAAATAACTAGGAAAATTCAAGAAATATGCCATTAGCAATAAATTTTTAAAAAGAAAATTTTAATAGTTTAATGAAATAAAAATAAGGTCCAATTATAAGGATGATGCCATGTTATATACAGAAATTTATGGTATACTTACCATATTCATGTAATGAAAAATTTATTTAAAACTAATTATTCTATGAGTTTAACAGAATGCTAAATTGAATTTGAAAGAATTTTAGAATAGAATTTGACAGGTTGTAGTATAACAAAGAGTAATGATATTGAACAGATAAATCTTTTGAAGTAGGAAAATAAAAGAAAGTGATAAGAACAATAGCTTCTCACCTATGATCATTTCTTCTAAAGATAAAACTAAAAAGTACTCAAAGCTATATCCAATAGCATTAAATTTTTCTCCAGGTTGAAGATGCTTGGTTTAGTGCATGCTTTGTATGAAGTAACTTATTTTGCTTATATTTTATTATGAGAGTAATTTTTAAACATATCCATATCTTTCAGTCATTCTCCAGGTAGCAATATATTATTCAATATCATAGGTTTTACTCAAATCTGTTTTTCAATTCTGAATCCTGATCATCTGTATGGTATCAAATCATATGTTCTTGTTCTGTATTATCCAGTGTTCGAAAAGGCAAATTTGAATCCCCAAACAACTCCATGTGTGTTTTCTCATCAGGCTGCACACGAAACAGAACATGAAGAATCTCAAATCAATTGGAGCTTTTCTGTGTGGAAAGTAAGGTCCACTTATGAGGAGAGGACCAAGCATCAGTGAATGAGCTGTTCTTGGCAGTGTTTAAGCTCCGCTCTCCCCAATCACATACAGAGGAAGCATCCTCCAACCACAGCATAATCAACCCACCTTGGCTTCATTATGTACTTTCTCCAGCACTTTGTAAGGGATGGATTCTGAGAGACTAAGGTGGGAGGGCCTGCACATGTTGTTCAGCAATACAAAGTCATTTTAATCTGTACTGGCCCCTTCGTCTCATCTACATAAATCTGTGACTCTGCCTCAACCTCTCTCAATTCCATTTTGCTATCTCTCCTGTCTTGAGTGAACATTTCTCCAAGTACATTTCTTTTTTTACTATAGTAAAAGAAATTTCAATCGTTGTTTTAATGTTTGCTTTGAGGTTTTATGTAATTTTATTATCTGTGATTTTCTTCATATCTTTATGTCGATCCAGATTTCTCTTTGATATCATTTTTATTCTTCCTGAAGAGTTACTTTAACATTTCTGTTAGGACAATGAACTCTTTGTTTTTGTGCAAAAATATCTTTATTTTTCATATGAGTCAAGTTTCTCTCAAGGTAAAACAAATAGTCTATAAGGATATATGGCTGTTTATATGAGAAATAGATACAAAGTGGGGAGATGGAGAGAGCGAGCGAAAAGAGAGGGAGAAATTTGAAGGAATTACCTCAGGCTAATGTGGAAGCTGGTAAATTCAATATCCACAGGTGAGATCCACAAGCTGGAGAATAAAAGACAAGTTGATGTTCTTAACTTTAGTCCAAATCAGCCTGGGGCAGATTTCCTTCCATCTTGAAGGAAAGAACTCTTAAATCCTTTCTTCAACATACTGGATAAAACTTACCCATGTTAAGGAAGGTAATGTAATTTTTTTTTCAGTGTACTGAATTAAGTAATTGTAGCATCTAAAAGTTACCATCAGAGCAATATGTAGATTTGTGTTGACCAAAAACTGGTCATAGTTATGTTGTCAAGACGCTACATTAAGTTAACTATTTCATTTTGATTTCATTTTTGAAAGATTGTTTCCAAGACGTAGAGTTCCACCTCAATGAGGAGATACAGAATTCCAACTTGATAATGTCTTGCTTATTTGTTTCATTTTATTTTTCTTTCAGTGCTTTAATGTTGCTGTTGCATTGTTTTCTGCCTTGTATGATTTCTTGTGAAATATTTTCTGACACTGCTATTCTGTGTGTAATTTTTTTTTTTTTTTTTTGGTCTCAAATTTGGACACTGATTCCTGATTCCCAGAGAAATTGCACTACTTGTCTGATTGTGAAGATCACAATTTAAATATATTCAATGTTGATACTGTCAATAAATATTGAAATCCTACTATCAAGACTGTCAGGGTAATATTTTATTTTTCTCTAATAGGCATTGACAATGTTGCTATTTTTGATTCCAACTTGAGGGAAAACCAAATTAAAAGGCATTGATAGAAAATTTCATTTGAAATGTGAAAATGCTAACATTTGATTAGTTAAAACAGGAATCAGTCCCTATCCTATAGACTTCTCAGAATACTTTTTAAAAATTCAATGATTATTATGTAATAATATTTCACTCCACTGTATGCATACCCATCCAGTTCAGTAAAAATAAACATTTAACTTGATCATAAGCTAAGTAATACATCACCAGTAAGACGTAGCATTATTTACTGGCTTGAAAATTACTATACATGCCAGAATACTAAATAGTCAACCTATTACAGGAACATCTGGTAATCTTTCAATCGATACACCCTCAGTTTATTTATGTAAAACTCAATTTAGTCAATGATGCTTAAATTTTATGAATTTAATTTGCCTTAGAAGATCAAGTAATTAATCAACTATTTGGCTATTTATTAATTATTTTCTAGCATAATAAGGGATAATCATAATTTATTAAACAATTTATTTCTATATAGTTCCATATCACCTTGTCATATGGAAGTATCATGAAATGAATTTTAATCAAATCATACACAGTAATGGAAGTCAAAATGATTTTTCAGATAAAATTATATTTCATACTTATGTACTTTTTCTTATACCAAAAATTATGTATTATTAACATTTAGGAATTTTATAAAGAAGGAGAGGAAAATATATTATCCCCAATTTACAGATTAGAAAGTAAAGCTCAAAGAAATCAAATTACTTCTTGGCCAGGTGACAATGACGCTAATCCATCCTGAAAACTCCAGTGCCCGGAGCTCTTTTCACCCAGATTAAGCTCTGGATGCCCCTCACCAAATACCATTACATTGGGAACTAGGGTTCCAACAAATGAATTTTTGGGAGGACATCAGCATTCAATAAACTATAGAATACAAATAAACTTATTTCTGGGAAACTTAGAGAAAAAACAATCTATAGTACTTCTACGGAATTAGAACAAGGCAGAATCAGAAGGAGAAAAAGTCTTCCTATCATCACATTCCGTTTGGATTTAGGTTAGTAGCAACTCTCCTACTTAAAATTATGGATAACAGTTTAGCAAAAGCTTCTTTTTTAAGAACTTGCCTTGTATTATTGCTTCACCTATTTCCATCATTTGAATTCTGGTTTGCACTGACATGATGGAGATGATGGAGCTTAAAAACCTGCAGCTTAGAACAAAGTTTCCTGCAGTGATGTCATGTGCTCATTTCAACAAGGGAAGGCTTTCTTCTAGAAATTCAGAGAATAATAGTTGTAAGAATTGTGTCTATACTAAGACCGTGAGCATTCTGTTCACGATTGTCAGTTCTTTTTGTTTGTTTGTTTGTTTGTTTGTTTTGTTTTGTTTTGTTTTGAGATAGGGTCTCACTTAGTAGTTCAGGCTGTCCCTGTGCTCATCTTTGAATTCACAGCAATCCTCCTGCCTCTGCCTCCGGAGTGCTGGGATTACAGGCATGAGCCACCATGCCCAGCACTGTAGTATGTGGTTCTAATTGTGGGTGGGCATGAGTTTCTATGCCCAAAATTGTTGTATGTGGTTACCGGGGATCAAACCTAGGCCCTTCCATTTGCAAAGCAGGCACCAGAACCACTGAGCTAAATCCCCAGCCCATCAGTTCAATTTTAATAGTAATATTTAACATTGGAAAAACTTTACAGAGTAATAATTATCAATAGAAAACTTGCTTTTGTGTAGCAAATGCTTCGAGAAGGCAATTTTAATTCCATTTTGAATATGGACCTTGAATCTTACTGTTTTCAATATTCAACAGAGGAAATCCTCAGATACTCAATGACTAATATGTGAGCTACATAGGGCAAGAACTGATGACATTTTCAAGTTGTTTATTTGAAAATATGTGACTGATGCCAGGTCACACAATGAATCAATAAATCTATCAATGAAGGTCTAATTTTTAAGACAATATATTGTTTGTTCCAATATATTAATTTGTCTTTTCTAAATTCTAGAGTTAGTAATTATCAACATATTAATCAGCAGCCCTGTCACTGGGATGCAATGCCCAACATCTTCACCTTAAGGGAGGAGAGGCTGATTTTCACACAAGGTTTTAATGGATTTTTTTTTTTTTTTTTTTTTTTTTTTTACTGTTGGCTTGCTCCAAATCAGAAATAGCCTGGCAGAAGGGCCTGGGCAAAAGAGGACTTTCTCAACCCACTGCCTACAGAGAGTGGAGATAGAGAAAGGAACCAGGGTCAAGAGTCCACCCTTCCAAGCCCCAGTGAGTTATGTGTAGCCAGGCCCCACCTTCTGATGCATTAGCCTTGGGGA
>PVIR01042827.1:0-12044 GCA_004026965.1 Petromus typicus | reverse complement strand
TTTTTTTTTTTTTTTAGAAAAAGAAAAATTATAGTCACTCTAGTTGAATCTGAAGAGGTATCTCCGGTGTTTTCTTGATTACAAATGATGTTCAGCATCTTTTCCTATGATTGACTATTTTTGTCTTCCTTAGAAGAATGTCTAGTGAGATCCATTGCTCCTTTAAAAACTGGATTACTTTACTGTTTAAATTTTTTTTTTTTAAGGTTTTCTTGAGACAGGGTCTTGCTTTGTGGTTCAGGCTGGCCCTGAGCTCAGCCTCAAACTCACATCACAGCAATCCTCCTGCCTCTGCTTCCCGAGTGCTGGGATTACAGGCGTGAGCCACCATGCCCGGCACTGTGGTATGTGGTACTGGTTGCTGCTGGGGTGAGTCTCCATGCCCAGTATTGTTATGTGGTTACCGAGGACCGAACCGGGGTCCTTATGCTTGCAAGACAGGCGCCAGAACCACTGAGCTGTATCCCCGGCCCCTACTGTTTAAATTTTTATTGAAAGATTTAGTACAAGGCTTTGAAGACAGGAATACCGAAATCTTTCAGCTGGAGAGATTTCATAGGGATATTTATCCCTATTTTACAGATAATGCTCAATACTCACAGTAAGTGGCAGAGCTAGAGTTCAAGCCACTTTTGACTCGAGGCTATGCTACTACTCCTAATCAAGAGTATATAGTAGTTCCCTGAACCCATCTAGCTTAGCTTAGTCCCTTGTTCCAATTCTAAATTACACTGCAGTATGTACTTTAAAATTTCGCCCGCTCTACCTTTCTTGACGAACTTCCATCGAGGCGCCGGCAAGTGGCGCTAGGGCTTCCTGTGAGACGCTCTATCTGGTACTCTCGTTTCTGTGGTCCAAGGCCGCACCGGCCGCTGCCACACTTCCGGGAGCCGCTCCAGGTGAGCTGTGGTCTCTCTAGAATCTTTACTCACTGTCCTATCTCCAAAATAAGAGAACATTTCCCCTGCCCGAGGACTTTGCGTGCCGGGGCCAGATTGCTCAGGTGGAGGGAGGCAGAGCCGCCTGGATGCCTGGGTCCCTTGGAAGGCCTAACCAGCACTAGATGGGGTAGGGACAGATTGGACTGGCTTAGTGAGGAGGTTGTACCTCGGTCTTCTGAAGATCGTGGCCTCCCGGAAGCAAAGCGTGGCTCCGCCCTGTTGTCCCTTGGTCTGAGCTTTAGGGCGTCGTGGATTAGGTTCAGATTTCCTTGCGGCTGTGAACCCTTGCAAACCCCAGGTGTGTTGAAACGTGTCAGCCCCCTTCTTACCCGTTTGGAGCTCACCAACTACAGCAGCATACCACTCGAAATAAGTTTTCCTTCAAGGACTGATTTTTCAGCCTGAGGATCGCTTAGTTGTATATATGCGGTTTCCTATGCCCCATCCAAAGATGCTGATGAGTAGAGGTAGGGTGGACTCTGGAAAAAGCTTTTTGTTGAGTTGGTTTCACTATGTAGTTCAAGTTGAACTCCCTGTGTCCTAGGCTGGCCTCGAGGTTGCAGGTGACCCTCCTGCCTCAGCCTCGTGAGTGCTAGGCAACAGCATTTTTTCTCCAAGCACGTGAACTGTTTTATTGTTTTGCATAGAAGCAGCTCAGTTTTACTTATAGGTTTGAGTGCCACGTTGAATTTTAAAAAAATTATTAATACACGTTTGTGGTATGTAATGATTGCATTTGTTATAGGAAATTGGTGCATATATGTAATGGAAATAGCTTTTTTTTTTTTTTTAGCAGCAGTTCCAGTTTGGTGCCCGTTGCCTTGGGACTCTTCAGATATATTGACATGACTAGTGAAGGGGAACATTGGAATGCATTGGCTATTGGCCTCTCTGTGTCCAGAAAGGCTTCTGAGAGGGTGTGATTCAAGCTGGGATGCTGAGGGACCAGAATATCCACTGGTTCTTCGGCTCAGGGTGATGAATTCCTTCTCCTGCCTCACCAGGATGCAGAAGGTCTCAGTGTTGCTCTTCCTGGTCTGGATCTGTTTCCTCTTCTATGCTGGCATCGCCCTATTTACCAGTGGTTTCCTTCTTACCCGTTTGGAGCTCACCAACTACAGCAGCTGCCAAGAGCCCCCAGACCCTGGGTTCCAGCCATGGGGGAGTCAAGGGAAGCCTGGGGCATGCTGGATGGCTTCCCGGTTCTCCAGAGTCGTGTTAGTACTGATCGATGCTCTGCGATTTGACTTTGCCCAGCCTCAGCGGTCACACATTGCTGGGGAGCCTCCCATCTCCCTGCCTTTTCTGGGCAAATTGGGCTCCTTACAGAGGCTTCTGGAGACTCAGCCCCACCACGCCCGGCTCTATCGATCTCAGGTTGACCCCCCCACCACCACCATGCAGCGCCTCAAGGCCCTTACCACTGGCTCACTCCCTACCTTTATTGATGCCGGCAGTAACTTTGCCAGTCACGCCATACTGGAAGACAATCTCATTAAGCAGCTCAACTGTGCAGGTCAGTATGGGCCCCTTTGGAAGTGAGGAGTAGCTGGGTAGTTTTTTTCCTCAAAAGCTAAGGAGCCAGAACTTTGGGTGTTCAGCTGCATGCTTGCCTATAGTGTCATGGGACTGAGGAAGAGACAGAGACCAGAACCTTGTGTGTAGAGAACTTAGTTTGGGGAACACAGGGCTTTGCATTAGGTGTAATTCCTAATAGGCATGAAATGTTGGATTTTATTCTTGGAGAACTCAGTAAAGAGGCAGAGGAGAAATGAAAAGATAAAGATCTTGGTTCATAAGTATGGAGAAGAGGATTGACTGACTTGGAATACGCAGAATGTACCTAGTAAAAATAGGTAGACCAGCAGAGATACCACAGACTGAGAACTAGAAGATTATCTTGAAGGATAGAAGAGATCTATGTGAAGTATGATTATCAGGGAAAAATTTCTAGTGGGAAGTTATAGGTCTTTTTTTTTCAGTTTTTTGAGACTGAGTCTTGCTTTGTGGTTCAGGCTGGCCCTGAGCTCAGCCTCAAACTCACATCACAGCAATCCTCCTGCCTCTGCCTCTCAAGTGCAGGGATTACAGGTGTGAACCACCACGCCTGGCACTGTGGTGTGTGGTACTGGTTACTGCTGGGCGTGATTCTCCATGCCCAGTATGGTATGTGGTTACTGGGGATGGAACCCAGGTCCTTGTGCTTGCAAGACAGGCGCTGAAACCACTGAGTTAACTCCCTAGCCCCGGGAAGTTTTAGGTCTTGAAGGGTGAGGAGTTGCTGGATGCAATAGCTGTGCATAGTTGAGATTTCTGGTGGGTCTTTGAAGGATTTCTTCTCCTCCCCTGCACTGACGACTCCTCAGACTCTTGACTGCCTTTTGTATCTCTGTAGGAAAGCGTATAGTCTTCATGGGCGATGATACCTGGAAAGACCTTTTCCCTGGAGCTTTTTCTCAAGCTTTCTTCTTCTCATCCTTCAATGTCAGAGACCTCCACACGGTGGACAATGGCATCCTGGAATACCTGTATCCCACCAGTGAGCATGGGGCCAGAGCACTTAACTCCCCAACTGCGACTGGGAACTGGGGAGAGCTGCTTTAGTCTACAGGTTCTGAGCTTTTCAGGGGTGCAACAGCCTGGGCTTGTGTACTGGACTGGAATGTCCAAGCCTAGCTGGGGTTGAGGAGCGGGCCTTGGTCCCCCATGCTCAGTGTTCTCCCCTTCACAGTGGACAGTGGTGAATGGGACGTGCTGATTGCTCACTTCCTGGGTGTGGATCATTGTGGTCACAAGCATGGTCCTCACCACCCTGAAATGGCCAAGAAACTTAGCCAGATGGACCAGGTGATCCAGTGAGTGTGGGGTATTGGCTGGGGGAGTGGGTTTTTGTTTGAGAATCTCAGGATACATAGTCTCAGGAGAAAAAGCTCTTATTTTGGTTGAATTTTGTCTTCTTCAGTCTTTTTCCTGAAGCTAGGGGACTCATCTGTCTTGAATAACTCTGTGTGACTTTGGGCAACATGGTTATGGACAAAGATGTTTTTGTCAGAGGGGTAGGCCCTGCGAATAGAAGTCATAGCTGGGGATGAATGGGTCCCTGAGGAGAACCCATTCTTATTCTAATATATCTCTCGGCCTCTAGGGGACTTGTGGAGCGTCTGGAAAATGACACACTGCTGGTGGTGGCTGGGGACCATGGGATGACCGTGAATGGGGACCATGGAGGGGACAGTGAGCTGGAGGTCTCAGCTGCACTCTTTCTATACAGCACTATACCTCTGTTCCCCAGAGCCCCACCAGAGGTAAGGCCTGGGGTGTGCCTCTGCAGGTCTCCCACTATTCAGCCCACATCACGACCACACTGTCTTCATGGATCGCTCTGTTTTAGGCCCTCAAATCCCTGTTCCTTGGTATCCCCCGTACATTTCTGACATAGGTCCCTAAGTCTTCCACCTCAAACAGTGACTTTGTGATGAACCCAGGTGACCCCCATCCCATCTCTCTAGGAGCCAGAAGTGATTCCTCAAGTGAGCCTTGTGCCCACCCTGGCCCTCTTGCTAGGCCTCCCCATCCCATTTGGGAACACTGGGGAGGTGATAACTGAAATATTCTCAGGGGCCAAGGACTCCCAGCCTGACTCCTCTGCAGTAGCCCAGGCCTCGGCGCTCCATCTCAATGCTCAACAGGTGGGTAAAGGGCTGGGCTTCCAAGTGATAGGGCTGGGATGGAATAGCTGGGTGTGGAGACACATGTCTATTATCCTAGCGCTTGTGAAGTTGAGACAGGAGGATTGTAGCGAGTCTGAGGGCAGCCTAATCTACATAGTGAGTTCAGGGCCACTAAACTACATAGTGAGACACTGTCGCAAAAAACAAAAGGAGGATGAGCGTGAGAGAAGCATAATGACCACCTTACTGTCCTTGTCCAGTCTTCATCCTGACTTCTGGAGCCTTGTCCCTCTTTTCATTATCCTTGCCTTCTCCCAATCCAGACAGTTTGGGTCTGATTTCCAGGTATCCCCTTTTGTAATCCCTGTGCTTGCCTCTGCACCGATTTATAGCTCTGACCTGTTTGTTCCCCTTGGCCTCTACCTTTTCTGTCAGGTGTCCCGATTTCTTCATGCCTACTCAGCTGTTACTCAGGACCTCCAAGTTAAGGAGCTTCATCGGCTGCAGAATCTCTTCTCCAAGGCCTCTGCTGACTACCAGCGGCTTCTGCAGAGCCCCCGTGTGGCTGAGGCAGCATTGCAGACTGTGATTACTGAGCTGCAGCGGTTCCTGCGGGGAGCCCGCGCCCTATGCATCGAGTCTTGGGCCCGTTTCTCTCTGGTCCGCATGGCAGGGGGTGCTGCTCTATTGGCTGCTACCTGCTTTCTCTGCCTGCTTGCATCCCAGTGGGCAACTTCCCCAACCTTCCCTTTCCGCTCTCTACTGCTCATACATGTGGCCTGGGCCCTTGCTGGGTCCACTCTGTATGCTGGATTACTGACAACTCTCAGGCTGAAGCTGGACCCAGTGGTTCTAGCGGCTGTGGCTGCAGCAGGTTCACTCCTGCCTTTTCTGTGGAAAGCCTGGGGTAGCTGCCAGTCAAAGAAGCTCCTGACAATCCTGCTTCCCATCCCTGGGCCTGCCCTGTTATTTCTGCTCATTCGCTGGGCTATCTTCTTCTCTGATAGTTTTGTTGTAGCGGAGGCTAGGGCCACGCCCTTCCTTTTAGGCTCACTCGTCTTGCTCCTTGTTGTCCAGCGGCACTGGGAGGGCCAGCTGCTGGTACCTAAGCTGCTTACAATACCCCGCCTTGGCTCTTCTACCCCAATAGGCTCCCCACAGCACAGTGGTGCCTATGCCCTGAGGCTTGGCATTGGGTTGCTTTTGTGTACAAGGCTAGCTGGGCTTTTTCATCGCTGCCCTGAAGAGACACCTGCTTGCCACTCCTCTCCCTGGCTGAATCCTCTGGCATCCATGGTGGGTGGTCGAGCCAAGAATTTGTGGTATGGAGCTTGTGTGGGGGCACTGGTGGCCCTGTTAGTTGCTGTGCGCCTGTGGCTTCACCACTATGGTAATCTCAAGAGCCCTGAACCCCCTGTGCTCTTTGTGCGCTGGGGGCTGCCTCTAATGGCATTGGGCACTGCTGCCTACTGGGCGTTGGTGTCAGGGGCAGATGAAGCACCCCCACGTCTCCGGGCGCTGGTTGCTGGAGCATCGGTTGTGCTTCCTCGGGCTGTGGTGGGGCTGGCAGCTGCAGGCCTCATGCTGCTGTTCTGGAAACCTGTGACAGTGCTGGTGAAGGCTGGCACAGGTACCCCAAGGACCAGGACTGTCCTCACTCCCTTCTCAGGCCCCCCCACTTCTCAGGCTGACCTGGATTATGTGGTCCCTCAAATCTACCGACACATGCAAGAGGAGTTCCGGGGACGGCTAGAGAGGACCAAATCTCAGGGTCCCTTGACTGTGGCTGCCTATCAGTTGGGAAGTGTCTACTCAGCTGCTATGGTCACGGCCCTCACCTTACTGGCCTTCCCACTTCTGCTATTGCATGCGGAGCGCATCAGCCTTGTGTTCCTGCTTCTATTTCTGCAGAGCTTCCTTCTCCTGCATCTGCTTGCTGCAGGGATACCCATCACCACCCCTGGTAAATACAACCTCAGCCCTCATTGACTGACCTAAGGGCAGTAGTGCTGTGAGTCCGGTCCCTTTGGTTTTTAGGGACGTGTTGCTTGTTTTTCCTCATGGTGATGCGTTTCATGCCCCCGAGTTGGGAAGGTCTCCCTGATGTCCTCTTACCTGTCTTAGCCAAGCTAATTCCACCTGTTGGCTCTTACAGTCCTTGGAGAAGGAAGAGGAGTCTCAGGACTACAGTAGTTTCTTAGGGAAATGCTGCATCCTCAAAAGCACATTTTCTGATTTTCCGGTCATAGAAGTGGCAGATTATGACTAGATTATGGCACACTCTCTCTCCTTCTCTCTCCCTCTCTATATGAGAGTATTATAAGAGTGTTAACTGTAGGGAAGTTGGAGCTGTGAGCTTGTGAAAATTAGCGCTGAAGTAATAGAAATATATAAATTGTGGGTATGATTACGGGATGAGGTGATTATAAAGAGCCATATCTTCCTCCAGGTCCTTTTGCTGTGCCGTGGCAGGCTGTCTCAGCTTGGGCCCTCATGGCCACCCAGACTTTCTACTCCACAGGCCACCAGCCTGTCTTTCCTGCTATCCATTGGCATGCAGCCTTCGTGGGATTTCCAGAAGGCCATGGCTCTTCAACATGGCTTCCTGCTTTGTTAGTGGGAGCCAACACATTTGCCTCCCATCTTCTCTTTGCAGGTAACTTCTTGCTTCCTCTCCCTTGCTTTAATTGATAACTCTAGTTTATAAGAAGAAAAGATAATCCAGGCTTTGGGTGGGAAGATACAATTTTGTTAGGTCCTTTGCATCTCTTGGCTTAACCCAATTAGAGTTGAGAAAACTAGGCGTGCTGGGAGGTAGGGTGGTCTGGTTCTCCATTGATGCCAGCGTCTTCTTCCTCTGAGGCAGTAGGTTGCCCACTGCTCCTGCTTTGGCCCTTCCTGTGTGAGAGTCAAGGGCCAAGGAAGAAGCGGCAGCCCCCAGCGAGTGAAGCGGAGGCCAGGGCCAGGCCTGAGGAGGAGGCGGAGGAGGAGCCACTGATGGAAATGCGGCTCCGGGATGCACCTCACCACTTCAATGCAGCACTCTTGCAGCTGGGCCTCAAGTACCTTTTCGTCATTGGAGTTCAGGTGGGAGTCGCGTAAAGAACTGAGACTAATGACCTTGTCTCGTGTGTATGTGCTTTACCTCTTCCCTTTCTTTTTTGAGACAGGGTTTTACTATGCAGTTCATACTGGCCTTGAACTCACTATATCGCACAGGCTGGCCTTAGACTTCCAGCATTCTTTCTGCTTCACCCTCCCGAGCACTAGGTTTACAGGCATGTACCACTGTGCTTGGCTCCTTTGTTTTTGAAGTGATCTTGCTGTGTAGTTTATGCTAGCCCTATCTTGTGGCAGTCCTCTGCCTCAGACTCTTGAATACTGGGATTATTCACCTTCTTTCATGCTTTCAAAAATTCTAGGAAGGGGACCAGGGATTTACCATATACAACAGTGCCAGGCATGGTGGCTCATGCCTATAATTCTTGCACCCAGGAGGCAGAGGCAGGAGGATTGCTGAGTTCGAGGCGGAGTTCAGGACCAGCCTGAACTACAAAGTGAGACCCTGTCTCAAAAAAAACCCCCAAAATTCTAGGAGGGAGGGGCACAGTGGGGTACACTGTCCAGGTGCTTGGGAAGTGAGACAGGAAGTTCCGGAATTTGTGGACAGTCTGGGGAATATTGCAAAGATACCATCACAAAAACAAACTGCTTGAGAACCTTGAAGGAGGTAGAGATAAGTGAAGGAGGTTCCCAAGCTCAGTGGCCTTAAATGGCAACTTTGAGACATGAATCTGGGTTTCCTTATCCTAGTTGTGGATCATTTCCTTGCTACAACCTGGACTGGGCTAGTGGTATGTGGGGGATTACTCCATTAATTCCCATAAGAATCTATTGGAAAGGCTGAGGCTGAGGTAGTGGCCAGGATCCTTTCCAAAACTGGTCAGTTCCAAAACTGCCTCCCCTCCAGAGGCTGAGGATATGGTACTAACTTCTTCCTTCACCCTGGCAGATAAAAGTGTTAGCATCACAGATGAATAGTGTCTTGCCTAAGGCCACTGAGTCTCTGGCTGGGCCAGGGCAAGAATTTTTAGAGGGCATGATGGTACACCTCCTGCATTCCCAACACTTGGGGGGCTGAGGCAGGAGGATCACTGTGAGTTTGAGGCCAGCCTCAGCTATATAGTGACTTCAAGGTCAGCCTGAACTACATAGTGAGACCCGATCTCAAAAAAAAAAAAAAAAAGAAAGCATATGACTTCTAATTCCTCCCCCAGGGTTTTTCCAGTGACATACTACTTTCTCCTTTCAATTTTTCACCTCTCCCTTTGCCCTGCTTCTACCTCCCTTCCACATAACTAGGTCTCTTCTCTTTTCTCTTAGATTCTGGCTTGTGCCTTGGCAGCTTCCATTCTCCGCCGGCATCTCATGGTGTGGAAGGTGTTTGCCCCCAAGTGAGTGGATTTCTTGGAGAAGAGGGGTTGTTGGAAAGGAGAGTCTTGGAGCCAAATGTGAACATCCAGGGAGGGCAGTTTTGCTTCCCTGGGGAAAGGAACTAGATGTGCTCTCTGTTCCCTAAGGTACTCCACCTTTCTTTGCAGGTTCATTTTTGAGGCCATAGGCTTCATTGTGAGCAGCGTGGGACTTCTCCTGGGCATAGCCTTAGTAATGCGAGTGGATGGTGCTGTGAGCTCCTGGTTCAAAAAACTAGTTCTGGCCCAAAAGAGGTAGCTGTGGATACTGGCACCTGGCTATAGAGACAGCTGGAGAAGAGCCTAGCATGGACTATCCAGGTGCTGGATGATCTGCAAGAGAGTTTGAGCCACACCTCCACCGTCCTGCAGCACAGGGACTGCTGGCTCTGGGACTTTGTTGTTTTAGGATTCAGTAATGCAGTGGAGCTTGATCCCTTTCCCCTGATTTGGCTGCATCTGATGGATGAAGTGGGTGGTCTCCAAAGTGGAATAAAATAATAATGTAAATATGTATGTCTGAGATGTCGGGGAGTACCTACTGTCCTATAAGGGGTGGGGAGTCAGTTTCCCCTCCTGTAGGCACGATTGGACCATTCATCTCAGACAGACCTGGCTACACTTGAGAACATTTGGCATGAGGTTGGGAATGCCTGAACTCACTGTCTCTGCTTATTTGTATCCTACCTGCCGTCTGCCTTTGCTGTGTAGCACTTTTGAAGTTCTTAATCTTTGGCTGATAACAGAGAGGACTGAAAATACCAGCCGAGCCATCATGGAGCACACAGAAGTCACTGTTTGAAGCCGCAGATAATGCAATGTCCCTTGCCCTGCTGTGGCCTTTCATTGTAGAACACCTTGCCCTTAACTTCTGTAGAAGCCTCCCTACTTTCCCAACCTGCACTCGCTGCCTTTATCAGATCTACTCACCCATCTTACAAAGCATTTTACCTCATCCTATTGATTATTCCTGACTTGAAACCAAAAGGATATGAATATAATGCTTCTCTGGTATGACTCCTGT
Organism: Petromus typicus; assembly: GCA_004026965.1. Lineage (NCBI taxonomy): Eukaryota > Metazoa > Chordata > Mammalia > Rodentia > Petromuridae > Petromus > Petromus typicus. Next base: position 1,936 of record PVIR01042827.1, on the reverse strand, counting down.
GCCCTATCCTCAAGTGCCATTTTCTAATTTTGTTTTTTGAAGTACTGGGGATTGAACCTGGGACCTCAAGCATATTAGGCAAGCCTTGTCCCTTTGAGTTATCTCCTCAGCCTTTTTATTTCATTTTGTTAACAAGATCTCACTAATCCTCCTGCTTCAGCCTCACAAGTAGCAGAGTGATAGGCTTGGGCCATGTTGCTGGGCCCAGGAGTCAGGTTTGAAGTACTGATAGAAGGTCTTTCTGGAGTTGTGATCAGAAGTTGGAAAAGGCTCTAGGGTGAAGGATCAGGACTGCTGTGTGTATCCAGGTCCAGATACGAGATTGCTAAAAGAAGAATAGTTGTTAAAACCATGGGACAGGCAGGTGTGGTGGTGTACATCTGGGATCCCAGCACTTGGAGGCTGAAACAGAAGGATTATCCTGAGTTGGAGCCTGGGCTACATGGCAAAAACCTGTCTTGAAAGAAAAAAACCCGAGGTGTTTGTTTTTTTGAGACAAGGTCTTATTTTGCAATTCAAATTGACCTCAGTCTCACTACATAGCCCAGGTGGCCTCAAATTTGGTGGCAATTCACCTGTCTTGGCCTCTCAAGTGCTGGTATTACAGACATGTGCCACCAGGCCCAGTATGAAAAATTATTTCTTATCAACTTTTTACCTGACATCAGAGCCTGTTCCAGATGAGATTGGGCACATTTGGGGTGGTAGGGCCATAGATCACAGCCTGTTACACACTAACTCACTGATTCTTTGGAGAGATTTTGAGTACTGTTAAGATAAAACAAAATGCTGCTTATCCTCTGCTCTTACACAGCAGTCAATGTAGAAGACTTATATGACCTCAAAAGCTGTGGGAAAGTGGCCTAAATCTGTAATTTCCAGTACTCTAGGGTCCTAAGGAAGGAGGATTGCAAGTTCAAGCCCAACTTGGGCAACTTAGCAGCTTAGTCAAACCCTTTCTTAAAATTTTATATGCCTATATCTATGGTTTGAACTTATGGTTATCCTCTTGCTTTAGCCTCCTGAGTGCTGGGATTATAGGTATGTACCATATGGTGTCCCACCCTGTCAAAAAATAAAAAAGGCCCAGGGATTTGGTTCACTTCTCAGTACTGAGGAAAAAAAAACAAAAACAAAGACTATGGGAATTTATATCCACTAGCAAACAAGTGCTTTTCCAGTAGGCATTAGCAAAGTATCTTCTCATTCAATTCATTTCTGATACTGACTCAATGGAGTTTCAGATCCCAAAGATGGAGGCTTTGTTCTCAAGATGGCGCCCCCTCCTTTCCACTTTGGATGCCAGTTGCAAGCCCCAGTTTGTTTTGCTCATAGTTCCAACTGGGTGGCTATAAACTGTGCACTTCTCGCAGACTCTTCCTGGAGTCAGTCAGTTTGTTCAAGGAAACATTCACCTGTTTATTGTGCTGCCACAATCCTCATCCCAGCCCTGGAGTACTGTACCTGTGATTGCAGACATGAGTACTCTCACAGAATTCCGAGCATTAGGTATGTGGGAAGTGGTGTAGAGCTTCCATGTCCATTCCAGATGCACCACCTTCGGAAATTTCCTGGTGTGCGCCTATCAGGTGCTCTCCAAAGCCTGTCTTTCAGGGGGCTTACGGAGACTTCATCCAGTAGGTAGGACTGCTGATGGATGGGGGCAAATATAGCCAGGCCTGGCCTGTCAGATTCTTCCTGGCCTCAACCTCCATGCTATGCTGCGGGAGCCTTTGGGATGATGAAGGAGGGTCTGAAGACTCATTACCAGACAACTTAGGTCAGAGAATTTCTTAGTTTCTATGATTTATATTGGGGAGAAAGTTAGAAATGCAGATAAAGATTGGGTGGCAAATGCAGATAAAGATTGAATTTCCATGGCCGGGGATTTAGCTCAGTGGTTCCTGTGCCTGTCTTGCAAGCGCAAGGACTGGGC
>PVIR01042826.1:0-12057 GCA_004026965.1 Petromus typicus | reverse complement strand
TTTTTTTTTATCTCCATGAAGGCTTTTTTATTTAAATTCTATTATGTATCCTATTAATATAGATTCACCATATATTTTTACCTGCTCATTTATCCTTTCATGTGATTTTGTTTTAGGTGTTACCTCTTGTGAAAAGTAAACCCAGATTTTTATTTTTAGTCCTAATGGGTAAACTTAATGTATTTACTTTTATTTTTGTAGTCATTATTTAGATTGAAAGTATCCCTCAAATTCTTACATGCTTGAAGGTGTTTAGCTTAGGGAAGGGCTGTATTCATCAGTGGAGTCAGTAGCTGAAAGTGCTGTTAGGAGGTGAAGCCTGGTTAGAGATGGGTCACTGAGGTTGGAACTTGAGAAAGTGTATTCTTGTCACGCCCTTCTCCCTGCTTCTCTTCGAGCACAAGGTCAACATCTTTCCTCTGCCCTGCTATTCCACCATGCCACTTGTTATGGTTTGCGTTTGCCTGTCCTCCAAAGCCTCATACAGTCATAGCTGGGGCTTTTTCAGAGGTGGTTGGATCTATGATGTGTGATGCTAAGACTGATTCCTGGTGCAAGGCTAGGGTCTAGGGCACTAGGATTAAGGGTGTGAGTGCTACCAGCCCTGGGTACCCTGGGTAAGATATAAGAAATAAAAAGAGCTGTGGTCATCCCTTGTTGCTCTGCTACCTTCTGCCCATCAGGAACTGTGTTTCCTCTATAAGTCCCGTCTGCTGTGCCACTCTGCCTTGGAGCCAGCTGATTATGGACTGAAACCTCTGCCATCTATGAGCTAACTAAACAATTTCCCCTTTAATTTTGGGTGTCAGGTATTTTGTCTCAGCAACAAGGGACATCATTTCTGCCTTGGAGTTGCTGACAAACCCACTAAAACCATGAGCCCCAATAGACCTCTCCCCTTTTACATTGTGTCCGGTGTCTTGTTCCAGCAATGGGGAAGGGACTATGACAGCAAGATTCAGAATGAACTTATTTCTCCTGTTATTTTACTTTTTCTGCTTAGAATCTTTTCTTATTTCTTCTTTCTGGCGTTTATTCCCATTAGCACCATACCAGAGTTTTTCTGCTGCTCATTCATCCCATTGCATCTTTGGCCCCTAAAGCCACTTTTGGGGATTGTGAATCGGGCTGAGGGAATGGAGAGGTGGATGAAACTGCATAATCCTACTGCCCTGATAAAACAGAATTTCGTATGTAAGTACTGTGCCTTATTTAAAAGCAATCTTTGTTCAAACATAAATCAGTTAGCATAAAATTCATACATTTAAAATGTACAGCTTGGTGCTTTTATTTATTGACAGAGTTCAACCAGTGTAATGACCAAACTTTATCACATTTTCATCTCTACATAAAGAAACTCCCTAGCCATTGTGATATAATTTTGGTTTGATTTATTTTTAGACTTGAGTCAGGCACATCCACATTTTTACCCAGTTATAATCGTGACATATCTAACACTTTGTGTACTTTAAGATTTATTACCTACATTTCTCATAGTTTTAATAATTCTTATTTAATATTCTGAGTAATATGTTATAGTGTAGGTTTAACATTTTGAGTATGGTTTGTCCCTGCTAAAATGCAAAGTGAGGCTTGTGAGAGATGCGGTGCCTTTAAGAGTTTTGGGTAGCTGGGTGTGGTGGTGCATATCAGTAAGCCCAGAACTTGGGGAGGCAGAGGCAGGAGGATCACTGAGACTTTGAGGCCAGCCTGGGATACATACTGAGTTTAAGGCCATCCTGAACTGCACGGAGAGACCTGTCTCAAAGAAATGAAAAACAGTTTGAAGGTCATGAGTGAACCACCTTCATGAAGGGATTAGTGCTGTCCCTGTGGAGTGAGTAGCTTTTGCTCTTGGATTTTTCCCTTGAGTACTATTTGTTGTAGAGCACATTTCCTCTTTCACACATGCCTGCTTGCCCTCTACCTTACATCCTGAGTTGCAGCAGGTCCAGGCCCTTACAGGGAGCTCAGCAGATGCTGGAACGATGCCCTGAGCATCCCCATTCTCCCACACAGTGTGCTTGCACAGCCTTCCATTCTCTGGTCCAGATATTCAGCTGCAGCATCAGAAAACAGACTGAGACCCTGAGTTTAACCGAGAAAGGTAGTTTTTTCCATCTGGACTAAGGCTCCATGGTGCTGACCCATCAGAAATTGGGCTGAATTTTTTTCATAAGTGCAGCCTTTCTTTTCTAGATGGTTGTGTTGGGTGGATGAGAGAAGACCTAACAAGACAGCACCAGGCGTTCCAGACTCTGATGAAGGGTCCGTGTTGTGATCGCCCTGGGGTAGGGAGCACTCACACGCTGTAGCCGCCATTTCACAGGTGCTGTGCAGCTGAGACAGAGAGGAGCTGTCATAGCACAGGACAAGGTGTGCTCAAAAGAGAAAGCCTTCTGTTAATCACTGTCTCACCTGCCAGGCACTGCCTTTCTTTTCAGTCCTCCCTCACAGCCAGACACCGCTTGGACCTCAGGTACCCTAAGCCTATTCCTGAGATTTTATGTCTCTCACTGGGAAGAACAAGGATCAAAGAGGAATCCACAGTCACACTGCTCAGTTATGAGCCTGTGTATTTGGCCACATTCTTAAAAATGTCAGAAGCTTTTCAGGTTCATTGATTATGCTTACAATAAAATCTTGACAGGACTAGTCCCTTCAATCGCCCCATTCTGAAGGCTGCCATTGACAAAAATCACAATTGCATAGGCACATCCTGGTGTGTGGAGTAACCAGCCCCAGTTCCTATGGCAGCCTTGAGACCTAGCCAGCTGGGCTGGGGTCACAGCAGGGGCAGGCAGGGGGTAATAATCAATAGCCTTACATAGCATTTAACGAGGGTCTCATGGGACCTGTCTGTCAGTGAAGTTGTTAGAGCTCATCACTAAGCTTTACTCTTCTCCCTCCTTTATTGCGGTTGAACTGACAAATAGAAGTTGTATATATTTAACATGTACAAGTTGACAAGGTTTTGGAGACTGGTTTGGGGTTTGTGTGTGTATAGCATAGTTCTTGGTATGTTGTCCAAGGTGGTCTCAAATTTAGCTTGAGTGATCCTTCTGTCTCAGTCTCCCAAGGAGCATACATGAAAGAGGTGTGTCCAGCTGCCATTTGACGTTTGTGATACTTGGGGTCATCAACAAGCACATGGCGTACTGTCATCTCACAGTTACTGTTGTTCACTCAACTGCATTGCTGTGCATTACAGCTCCGTGAGGGGACTCATCCTGCTCAACTGGAACTTCGCAGCCCTAAACTAGCATCTGCCTTGCTTCCCCCAAACCTCCCAGGAGCCACTGTTCTGCTCAGCATCCATGTGTTGGACTGTTTCATGCTCCACTCCCCCACACTCATAACTGTAGTCCCCTCTGGGGAAAGCACCCTGCGCCAGCTCCACACATCTTTTTGCCACCACTTATACCTCACCCAGCTCAGCCCTCACCTTCTTGAGCTCCTTACCACAGCAGCTTCTCTGCTCAGGCCCTGTTGCCATAGCATCCTGCACATGTCTCTCCCCCTTAGAGCCTAGTGTGTAGATGGCATTGACTATTTCCTCTAAAATGTCATTGTATTCTCCTATGACATTGAGAGGGCCCAATAATATTCAGACTTTATAAATGAAGTCCTGAGGCTAACAGAATATTTTTCCAGCTTCTAGGTAGAGGAGCAAGAAGTAGAACTTTGGTTTTTGACCTTGAATCTCAAGATTTTTTCCCCCCCCTACATCATGTAAGGTGTTTCTTCTGCTCACAATTAAGGTCCCAACCCCCAGACATATGTGTCATGTGTCATTTTATGCCACCAATACATTGAATATGCAAATCTTATGGCATGGAGTCAGAGGACACGTGTTGACTTCTCCTCCCACCCTTTTCCTCTCTAGCAATGAGGGCCATCTGTGGGTGGATGGGTCCCTTCACCTCTGGTCCTGCCTGTGCACTGGCATCTGGCTAACCAGGCTTTCTGGGTCCTCTGGCCCTGAACAAGGTACAGAGAGAAGGAAAACAAAGTGTGAATGGCGCCCTGGAGTGAGCATTACCTCTGCTGCAAGAGCTAAGGAGGCTCAGAAATCAAAATAAATATTAATGTAACATTCTAAGTCTAAGTTGATGCAGAAAATCTGAGATGAAAAGACTAGCAAAAATGTAAATAAGGCTGTCATTTTTTGTTTCATGGCCTTGAACTGTTCTGTAGTCTGAGCTATTTGGATCATCCTGGAAGCCATGGGCTACTATATCCCCGATGGGTGGGTTTAGGGGGGCTTACGATATGGATAAACAGATTGGGAAATCCACAACTGCATCTGTCATTATGACTTTTGATTGTACACTATTTAGTGGCTTTTCCACTTGATTTAAAATATAGGAGAATATTTTGATGAGAAAGTGTACAACAGCATCTATTTTTTCTGGTGGCCTCTGGATTTAATATGACCATGGGCAAGTTCTTATTTTACTAGTAGATTTAGAAGATGGCTTTCCAACTTTGGGCCTGGCGAGTATTTAAAGCTGATTTTCCTTTTGTGGGACTCTTCTCAGTAGAGCTCAGGGCTAGCATGTGCAAGGCCCTTGGTTTATTTCCAAATCCTATCTCCCTATCTGTCTGTGTTTTTCTTTATATTTATAAATATGGTTAACCAAGATTATGTATATGTGTGTGTGCATGTATGTTTATATACCACATACACAAAACAAACATAAACTTTGAAGAGCTAATTGGGATTCCTTGTAATTGGTTTTCTTTTGAAGTTAGATCCTTTATGTGCAGTGTCAAAGTATGGCTTAGCTATGTCTTTAAGTATAATTCACAAATGCAAAATGAGTATTTAATTAACTTAATTAAATGAGGTTTGGTGCCCTAAACTAGGCTTTATTCCACTATATGAATATGACACCATTCTTTTTGAGGTTTTGCTGTAGCGATTACAAGCCTGCCCCTGGACAACTTATCTGTGCAGTCTCTCTATCAGCGCTCCTTATAAAATGTAGTGTTAGGGCTGGGGATTTAGCTCAGTGGTTCTGGCACCTGTCTAGCAAATGCAAGGGCCCAGGTTTGATCCCTGGTAACCACATACAGCAATACTGAGTGTGGAGACTCACACCCATCAGCAATCAGTACCACATACTACAATGCTGGGCATGGTGGCTCATGCCTATAATTTCAGCACTCGGGAGGCAGAGGCAGGAGGATTGCTGTAAGTTTGAGGCTGAGCTCAGGGCCAGCCTGAAGTACAAACCGAGACCCTGTCTCAAAAAAAAATGTAGATTTAATAAATCATAGTCAGTGTTTCTCTGTGAGTCGCTTATGAGTGGAGGTAGGGTGTCCAGTGCAGTAAGAATACACATACACACACACACACACGCACAAACACACACACACACACACACACACACACACACACACACAGTGTATTAGAGTGACCTAGCATTTATCTATTATGATAAATGTAATTTCTTCAGAGACACTTGTGGAGAGTCAGGGCCTCTTAACAGAATTCTTGACTCCTGAGGGCTGGGACCATCTGTATCCTTCCCTTGCTCGGTCCCCAGGGCCTGGCACGGGATAGGTGCTCAGTGGTCCTGTGTTCAGTGAGTGGATTCATTTATTTCACAATCTGTGACAGCTCAGCAGTCCATTCCTGGGCTATCAAAGGGAAAGATGAGTCCCTGTTTGTTCCATAGCTCATGATTCCCTTCTGGGAGACCAGCCCATGAGTGGATAGTCTCCACACAGGCTGGCAAGCATGGTGGTAGGACCTGTGTGAGTCGTGGGGACAGGGTGGAGGAGCAAGCAGTCACGGCTAGGTGAGGGAGGAGGAAGTGGAGGGAGGCCCAGAGAAAGTGTCTTGGAGGAATGTTGCTTGAACTATGTTTAAGGACAAGTAAAAGTTACTAGGCCAGAGCAGTAAAGAGGAAGAACTTGCATGCATGTCCAAAAGGAAAGAGGCCAAAGAGTGTATTTGTACAGCTGCTACTAAGGCATGGGTTCCAGGTGTGTGTGTGTGTGTGTGTGTGTGAATATGACTGCTTGCTGGAGCTCCTTTGTTTCCCTCCTGTAGTTTTCACTGAAACAGTATTTAACACCAGTCTGTTTTCATTCTTTGTATCCACTCCCTTTGCCTCCCTAATCCTTGATTGTGCTTGGCCCTGTCCCTACCTGGTTACGACCGCTTTCCTTCCTGCCCCTACCCAGATGTGACATCCTCATTCACAGGGACAGTGATCCCTGGCCCAGGGTCCATCTTTGAATCAGCTGCAAGACATTCATCCCCCCACAGTGAGATTCCCTCATATCACGAAGGGTTATTTTCCCCCAAAAAGAATTATTTGAATTGTCTTACTTGTCATTGTGTTCAAAGATACAATATAAATATTGTGTCTTTGTACAGCTAATTACTGGCAGCGGTGGAAAACAACCAAGAACACCACACTGCTAAGGCAATGGAACAATAAAATACAACTGGGTTCCATAAAACCACCACTAATTAGCTATGTAACTTTGGAGACAGTGGTTTTCTTACATTTGAAACCACACCAGGGCTAGATATGCTCTGAGATATTGTCCAACTGCAATTCTTGTCAAACAGAGAGAAGTCTTCGGCCTCTCAGGAGAAGTGGGGAAGGTGCATTATTGTTATTGAGCAGAAATGGCAATTGCAAACCCCACCACATGAACATGCACATGGAATGGAAACAATTGTACAAGAACAGGGCTTAACAGAAACCCAGACCTGGTGTAGGCTTGGCATTCTCCATAAGTGTTTTGACAACTGTGCATTGTAATTAAGCTCTGCTTGAGAAAACTGGTTCTCACGGCACAGCTTCAGAACTTCCTTCACCCTTCTCCAGCTTCACAGCTGATTGGGTCTCCATGTCCCACTCATCACCAGCTTAGTTTGTCCCTAGGTACAAAGCATTGTGACAACCCAGAGACACAGAGTCCCCTATCTGCATATGTGACATCACTGTTATGTAACTCACATACTGCATATTGGTGATCAGTGTTTTTCTAAAGGAAAAGAAAGTACCAAATCTGTTCATATTTAGGTTGTTGAATATCTTCCCATCTCATTTGAGCTAATGATGCTGTTTTTCTCCAAGGGGGCAGTTGGTTGTGCGTTTCTGCTATTGTATTTGCATGCATATATGTGTGTGCCTGTCTCAAATAAAGCAACAGTTCCAGTTTGGCCACCCCCTAATTGCAGGGATTGCTAAAAAGATTATTATGTGTGTTATTGCAGAGAACTCAGCGCCCTATAAAGTCATGTGTCAGGAACCAGGGCATTTCTCAATTTACCACATTAATATTGCAATAAACCAACTGTCTCTGTAAACATCAGACCCAAGAGTGTTTCCTACAGGAAGAAAAAAAATTTTTTTCAGGATGAGTGTTCAGAAATATTTTTTTCAGGAAGATAGGGAAATCATAATACTTTTGTTACTTCTTTGTTGTTGGCTTTTTTCTTTTGTTTATTGTTCCTTTTTCTAATTAGAAAAGTAATACATGCTGGATAGAAAAATGTATTAAAGTACAGAAGGATATAAAGAAGCAGAAATTAAATGAATTACAGCCCCTTTGTCTAGTCATGACCACTATTAACCTTTGGAAATTGTACATTCTCCCTCATTAAAAAGGACCATTATGCTCCACTTTCTGCACTTAATATTTCAGTATAGTAATTTTCCTTATTTTAAAAATTATTTGTAACCATCATTTCAAATGGCTAACTAATTTTTTATTCATGGAATTTCTAAACAGACCACTATTATTAGATGTTAAACTAATGTCTAATTTTTCACTTAGGAATGTTGACTGCTATCTTACTGTCAAAATATTTGTGCATATTCAGGCTAGGTTACTAAGACTAGAATGACAGGGTGAGAAAGTAGACCATTTTAAAGCCTGCTAGATACATTGTGAAAGAGCTATTTAGAAAGCTTTGTGTTAAGTTTTGTTCTTGCCACAGCAGTGTAGGAAAAGATACATTTCACCACTCCGAGTCAGTTTGGGACACTCACATTTAAATACCTCTTTGCCAAACTGGGGGGTAGGCAAAGTGTCATGTATTGTATCTGCAGTTTTACTTCTCTGTTAATTTGCCAATTAGTATTAGTGAAGTTGATCATTCTACTAAATGTTAGTCACTCAATTGTATGTGCACTATTTGTATTCTTTGTGTACGGCATAATTGAATTTTATTTTATTTATATGTTTATTGTATAATAGCGTTTTGGTTTTTATTTGACTCCTCTCTCTCTACCCCGCCTCTTCTCCTTTCCTACCTCCTCCCCCTTCCTCTCTCATGAGCTAAAGTCTCACTATGTAATTCAAGCTGGCTTTGAACTCACCATGGAGCCCAGACTGGCCTCAAACTTGCAGTGATCCTCCTGCCTCAGCCTAGGAAGTGCTGGAATTTCAAGCATGCACCACCATACCTGGTTTATTTGACTTCTTTTTATAAGCTCATTTAAATCTTTAGTCCATATTTGCTTTAACATTTCTCTCAAATGCTAGTTTATTATTTTAAAACTACATATAAATTTTTGTTACCAAGAAACTTAAACATTTGATGGGCTCAACTTTTCAATTTTTTTTTCTCCTATTAGGGATCTAAAGCAAGGCATACAGTCTTTAGGAGCTGCAGCCCTTGGTCCTGTTGTTTTCTTTGATCACTATTATTGTTATTTTTATGGTGTTGGGGAGCTATAAATTCTGTGCTTGCTAAACATGTGCTTTACCTGTGAGCCATTACTCAATCTCTTTTTATAAATTATCTTTAACCTTAGAAAGTAATCTACAACCTGAACTTAATAAGGTTTTCTCATTTTTTTGTTATGTCTACATAAACTAATTTTAAATGCAAAATATGCAAACAAGACTGCCTCATTCATGTCTGAAGATACAACATTCAGCTTATGGAAAGCAAAGGTAATCAATGATATCTGGCAAAGTTAAAGCCAACTTGGTGTGGTGGCACAGGTCAGTCATCACAGCAATATGGGTGGGAGTCTGAGGCTCCAGGAGGATCGCAAGCTCAAGCACAGCCTGGCAAGTTGAGCAACTTAGTGAGATGCTGTCTCAAAATGCAAATGAAAAGGGCTGGGGGCACACCCCAGTGTGAAGGCCCTGGGTTCAATCCCTAGTTGTGCAAAGAAAAAGAAAAAGTTAATGCTGTCCTCTGCTCGGAACCAGTTGGACTTCAAATTCCAGTAGTAGCATTTGGAAGAAATGCTTGTCACTCAAGTGGGTTGCTGACTAAGAAGGGTTGAGGTGACCTCAAGTGGTTGGAGAATCTCTCTCATGATGGGAGAGATGAATCTTCACACTAATGTTTTCTATTCTCTTCTTTTTCTTTTTTCTTTTCTTGTGTTTCTTGGTGGTAGCAAGAATCAAACTTGGACCTTTGTGCTTGCAAGTTAGGCCTGGTGCTATTGAGCTAAATACCTGGCCCATCTCATTTTTTTTTTTTTTCCCTTTAATCTCTGGAGGAAATGAGTAGCAGCTGTGGAGCTAAGGAGGGACGATACAACATAGCTGTGGGTTGCAGAATGCATACTTACTCACTTGCAAAAGGAACTGCTAGAAACTAAAGGGTTGGGAAACTGAGAAATGCTGGGTGTGGGGAGGTGGGTGGCCCAATGGTAGAGACCTGGCCAGGCAGACATGAGGCCCAGGCTTGCATCCTTAGCACTGCACACATGCATGTAGCATGTGCACATGTGTGCGCACACACACACACACACACACACACACACACACATACACACGTGGAGGAGGGTAGAACTGCCTGGAATATCTTCCTGGCAATAACCAGAAGCAGCTGGTTAAATGGAAAATTTGGCTGCAGTGCAGAGCTGCATAGTAGCTCCAACAGTGAGCTAAGTAGTTGTGAGGCCTCCACAATGGGCCTGATTACTTTCATTCTACTCTTGTGGGTCACTTAAATATTCATATTAGTTATACATTCAGCAAATGAATTTCTTTTTTAGTTGAATGATGACTACAAGGGGTGATCACAATATACTGTGAATGCCTCTAGTAATACTGTCGGTAGCAGAACAGCTCATAAAAACATGATGTTGTGTCCTCTTCCATCTTATTCACTGGATCTGGCACCAAGACTTCTGGCTCTTTCCCCAAGTTGAAATGACCATGAGAGAAAACTTTTTGAATTAATTCAGAACATCAAGGCAGCCAGGACAGCACAACTAAAGACACTCAGGAAGCATCCCATTTCAACAAACACCTATACTCCACTGTAGAATGTTTTCTTAATTTCTGCTCAATAGACCCTTCTTGTGCCTCTGGAAAAAAAAAGACACAAAAAAGACATTCAGAACTGCTTCAGAGGTGGCAAGAACCACTGAAGCAAGGAGTATTTTGAGAGGGGTGAATGGCAATGTTGCTAACTGTAAGAAATTTTAAAAATGTTTAACATTGACTGGAGTTTTCAGTCATGCTGTGTATGTCCATGTTATATTCTCCTTTGGAAGAAGCCACAGTGCCTGCTCTAATGCTATACAGAGGCTTTACCCTTGAACCTATCTGAGCTGCAAGCATCGTGACTAAGAGGAGCTACTCAGCTTGTAAAGAACTGGCTTTGTGAGCCTGACCTTCAGAGGTGACCACAGATTTCACAAGTTAGCTTGTATGCCTGTTCAAGCACGTTTGTCAAGTCCTACATAACCTGTGTCTAGTTCTGCATCTTCAGGGGATCTGGGAAAAGCACCCTGCTCTTGATATGCCAATTTCTCCCATAATATGGGAGGTTTGCTAAGTCTCAAAGCTGTAAAGCTCTGGCTTGAAAACTTGGATTTTTAAAATCAGGCAATTAAGAAGAGCTTAACAAAGCACAGCTTTTACTTTACTTAGTCTCTTGGAAATGCCTTGTTAAGAGAGTCCTAGGAAACAGTCCAATCCATAGCTTGCTAACTGATTAAGAACACTAGATAGGTAGATAAAGAAAGAAAGAAAAAATCTAGGAACACCAACTAGCATTATAAGCATGTAACTCTTAAGTGTTTATTTAACCCTAAGTATTACAATTAGGGCATCTTTGATTTTATGAAGTGGTTTCTCTTTGTTTGACCTTTATGTTTTTCCTGTTTTCTTTTTAAGTTTGGTTTATAAGAAATATAAATAAAATATAAATATAAATAACCTAGCCCCTAGTCACTGTCTAGTAGCTGCTACTAGGAAAATAAATCTGCTACAGCTGCAACGCTACTGCCACCTGGTGTTATATGGCATAATTGCAGGAAAAATATAAAAAGGTATTGTCTTAATTAGGTCTTTGAAATTTATTAACAATCATGGTATAAAGAAATTATAATCATTAGTAACCAAGTAAGACTTATTGAAGTCCTATGAAACAATTCAGTTTTTGTATCTGTGTCCTTGGAGAGGAAAAGTCCATTTTTTCCCAATTGCTTCATAGCATTTATTCTTAAAGCAGTTAAGTTATGAATGCTGATTTCAGAGAAATTAGAAAACTCAAAGAAGCAGAAAGGATTCAAAGTCACTTTCATCACTTAGGCAGGGAAGTAAACACTACTAACTTTGGTGATATTTTGTACCTTTCCACATTATCTTTTATGGTGTAAAAATTATAATATTTATATTACATCTACTTTTTTGTGTGTGGTACTGAGGATTGAACTCAGGGCCTTGCACATGCTAGGCAGGTGGCAGTGCCACTGATATATTACATCTACTGTATGTCAGGCACAACTATAAGAGCTTTATGTATATGCACCATCAGTCCTCAGAGCTACCTGTGAAAGAGAGACTTTCTCATCTTCATGTTACACACCGGGAAGTGGAACCACATAGAAAGGAAGTAACTTACCAAGCGTTGCTCATCCCTAAGCAAAGCTTGGACTGCCACTGAGTCTTCTTGAGCTAGATTTGGACTTGGACTTACAAGCTGTTCTTGATGAGTTGTGCATCAAATGCAGAATGATAGCAGAGAATCCAGGAGTCCATACTGATGAGTAGATGAAAGAATGAATGAATAAACAGGGGAAAGGTGAAGTTTCCTGTTAGAGCAGAATC
>PVIR01042825.1:0-12045 GCA_004026965.1 Petromus typicus | reverse complement strand
ATCCTCCTGCCTCTGCCTCCCGAGTGCTGGGATTACAGGCGTGAGCCACCACGCCCGGCACTGTGGTATGTGGTACTGGTTGCTGCTGGGTGTGGGTCTCCACACCCAGTATTGTTATGTGGTTACCGGGGAATCGAACCCAGGTCCTTGCGCTTGCGAGACAGGCGCCGGAACCACTGAGCTAACTCCCCGGCCCAAGTTAGTTCTAGTTTTGACAAGTAGTGCACTTCTCTTTCCAGCATCTATTTCTAAGCAAGATATATCCAATCATCTCAATGTATTACATCCCTCAGGCTTTTACACACACAGATCTTTTCCTGGCTCTATCTTTCTAAGGCAGTTTTTCTTCATCATTACCTGTTCTAGTTGTACAGCTTTTCTCATAGACTACACTCTAGAATCCAGTTAGCTGAATAGGAACTTTAGAAGAAGCTTTATTTTTCTCTCTGCTTCACAGTCCGTATTTCTGCCTCTTTGTCCTCCTGGAACCAGCAGCCCAAACACTGCATAATCTCCATCCATTGTCAGCGGGTTTTGGTAGTTTACGTGCCACTGGGAGCTGCCTGGGAGCTTGGGGCGGGTGCGTGCGTGTGTGCGTGCATGCGTGTGTGTGTGTCTGTGTGTGTCTGTGTGTGTGTGAAAGGGGCCCCTCCCACACTGGTGGGGCAGACGTCCTGACACAGGAGGTGCTGTGGGCTGCACAACAGCGCTGCTAGTTTTCTCTTCTTCCACAGCTTGGCGCAGACCTGTGTGTCCTACATTTCTACCTGTGTTTCCCCTAATACTTTTGGAAGCTGTTACCTGAGTCACATTAGTTACTTTAAAACACCCAGAAGAGATTCTTGTTTTCCTAATGCAGCAGACACAGTGATCAGGAAGAGTTACACTACTGAACAGCCTCCAAGGGGCTCTAGGTGGCTGAAATCATGGCCAGGAGTCACATCCTGCAATCTAAGCCTGGCAGGTCCCTTGTTCTGTGCCTCCCACCTGCAAACACTAAGCACTGATTATACTCTAGAAAAGGAGGAAAAACAGCCATACGCTGAACTCCGTGAATGGGCCACACAGTGCACGTTGCGAGCATTCCATCCTGCTGTGCCACAAAAATGGCCGTGAGCAAGTGGCAGTGGCTGGTTCCAGTAAAACTTTATTTACAAAAAATAAGCAGCAAAGTAGATGTGGCCTGGGAATTTGAGTCTACTGACCTCCACTCCCCAAAGCTGAAAACATAATAAGAGAGTTGATCATTGATAAATTTTTTTTCACTTCAATCATTCACTGCTATTCAGTCACTCGAGTTTCAGTTCATGCATTTATTTTCCTACTGTAGATATAAGGGATAAATTGATGAGTAAAACATACATATTTCAAAGGAAACTATTTAATATTCTGGGCTAAGGAATAAGGAAATCTAATTTCCAAACTTCTAAAAGCTCTCCTTGAATGCTGATTGCTAAGGCTTCTGATGTGAACATTTCCCAATCCTTCTCACAGAGCCACCTGTCTTTGTGTAATCCTGGTGTGCCTTTAACTTCTACTTAAGTTCATGCAATAAAAGGACATTCATTAGATGGATGAGCATTAGCTTTCCAATGCAAGTGCAAGGCTTTAATCAGCCCCAAGAAACATTAAAACACACAGAGGACCTAAATGGCATTATCCCCTGGAAAAAATATATCCGCTCCTCCATATAAATAACAATTCTCTTGTTTTTATCACGGAAGAAACACAAAAGATACCACTAGAATGCTTTTATGTAGCCCCTAAACAATGCCTATAATTAAATGTACCATGTACGTGATTGAATAAAAGTTCATTTACTTTCCAGCTTCCTCCAAATTATACCATGATTATGAAGATGAAAGCAACAGGTCCTTTTGAGTTTTGAGATTTCTTTTCCCCTGGCACCAGCATTAGTCTATCAAGAATATAGTGATATTGTCCATCCTTCTGAATAGTAACAATGAAGCCTCATCAAATTTTCAGTCAAAAAATATTTTTTACAAGCTAGTTTTCCCTTCACAAAATACCTATTTCCAGAATTCAAGGTTTTTCACATTTTACATTTTATGTGAAAGAATTTCAAAAGTGAAAAGTCATAGGATCCCAGTGAAGAATTTCTGGATTTCCATTTCCTCAGAGGCCCATTTATTTTTCCATGAATTGTCTTAAGACATCTTTCTCTTTTTCAGTGCCATTTTCATGAGCACTTTTGAGGTTCATAATGTTTACACTCCTGGCGTGGATTTCACGCAAGTACACAACACATCTTTATTTTTGTTCTCATTTGCTTTCCTTCTCCTCCCTCCTCTGCCTCTCTCAGTCCTCTTCTCATCTGAGAAAGCCTGTCTCTCTACTTCCTCTCATCTATCTTTTGTTTTGATCTTTATCTACAATATAAGCTCCTCTTAAGAAAAAAACATTGCAGTATTTAAGTTCACAGTAACATGAGTCTCATAGTCACTCAGATAGTCCCACCACACAAATGGCCTTGAACTTGGGCCAGTTCCTCAAGACTCTCTTTAGCTTTCCTGATTTGATATTTCCAAAGATGACAGACCAGTGGGTGCACAGAGTCCTTCTCCATCTCATGTGTCTTATCTTTTCCCATGATTAAATCCAGGTTATGTATACATTGAGGCCAGAACGTCACATCGTATCAGTGGTACTGTGACCTTACTGCTTCCCATCTGGTGGCATGTGGTGCCAACTAGTATCAATAATGGTGCTATTAATTTTGATCAGTTGGTGTCAGCCAGTATTTTTAGTACTAAAATTACTTCTTTGACCTTTGCAATTAATAGATATTTTGTGAGCTGCTTCTTTGACATTACACACAGTCCTATTCCACATCCTGTTTTCAACTTCTACTTTTAGCATCTACTGATATTTCTTAACCAAATTAATTCTTTCTATGATAGTTGCAGCAATCAGTGCAGACTAGAGAAACATATTTAATGAAATATATACAAATACATAAGAATGTACAACTTTGGCTTACAGTGGCCCCGCAGATTCAGGTGTGGAAAAGTGCAAAGGGCTGTCAGTATGCTCGAGAGCCGAAGGACCCTGTCCAGAGCTTGGAGCGCACTGTAGTGTTCCATGCAAAACTGGGGGTCAAAGGGTCTGCCCTGAAAGTGAGGAGGTGATGTCCAATGTAAAGCTGAAGACTGGAGCTTCTTCAAAGAAACTGCAGTGAAACTTCCTTCTTCATTTCCCTATTATACCATTCAGGGTACAAGCCTACTTGGGTTGGTCTTCTGTCTTTTGCTAGGTGCTTCTTACTCAGTTTGACACTATCAGTTGACTAACACAGTTGTCTGATGGTTTTTAACTCCATCACTCTGTCTAAATATGTTAGATTACTATAGTCAAGAGTCTGTCTCTTATTTATTCATTTGTGTCACCTAGGACACATAGAGTACCCCTTTCATCATTAGGCTCTAATCCTTTACTCTCATCATTTGTATTAATATGCAAATTATCTGAGATTTTCTCAGTATGAGTCCTTTCCAAGGGGTCATGAAATCTGTCCAAAGTAACACAGTTGATGTGTATTGAAGCCAGGAATAGAAACTAGATTTCTGGCCACACTGATTCTAAAGTATATATTTAGGTTTTTTAAAATGTCAAATCAAACATTTCATGCTCCTGTGAATATTCAGAATTAACCATCCTGTACTGCCTGCTCTTTAATTTACAAAATAGATAGGATCTTGTTATGCAAGCAAAATTTTTTTGCCGCAAATCATATATTATCTGTTATGGGTTGCATGTTTGTGTCCCCCACGGAGTCATATTTAAAACTTTAACCCCTAATATGATCGTACTTAGAGCTGAGGCCTTTGGGAAGCAGTCAGGCTTAGTGAAAGTTGTAATGGTGAGAGGCCAGGCTTGTTGTTTTTAATAAGTGAGCAAATGTTCTGTCTCTGTCTCTCTGTCTCTGTCTCTGTCTCTGTCTCTCTGTCTCTGTCTCTCTCTCTCTCTGTCTCTCTGTCTCTCTGTCTCTGTCTCTCTCTGTCTCTGTCTCTGTCTCTGTCTCTCTGTCTCTGTCTCTGTCTCTCTGTCTCTCTGTCTCTGTCTCTCTGTCTCTCTCTCTGTCTCTCTCTGTCTCTGTCTCTCTCTCCTCTCCTCTGTCTGTCTCCCACTCCCCTCCCCATCCCCTTCTCCTCCTTCTCCCTTTCCCTCTTGCTCTCCCTCCCTGCCACATGAGGAAATAGCAGGAAAGCAATCATGTGCAACTCACCAGGACCCAAACCTGGTGTACTTGTATCTTGGATTGTCACTTCTAGAGCTCTGTGAAATAAATATCTACTGCTTAAACTTCCCCTGAAGACTCACACTGGAGTCTTTTGTCAAAGCAACCCTAGCTGACTGAGATGTGTTTTGAAAAAACCAGTACTACTCCCTACCCTGCAACTTCACTTTTCACAGTTATAGTTACTATAGTCACGTGTGTTCTATAAAGACTATATGGAAAATTCCAGACCTAAATATTTTGTAACTCTTAAAGCACATGTCATTTCCTTATAGTGGTGATGTTTCATGAAATCTTGTGCCTGTTCCACTGTGTCCTATTCAGGGTGTGAATCATACTGTTGTCTTTATTAAGATGTGTGTGTATGTGTGTACGTGTGAGTAGACTATCTTCAAACACCTTCTCACAGGAATGTTATTACACTTGTCTTGTTTTACTATTAGATATTTTTATAGATGTATCATTATGCCTAGTTTAATAATTAAGCTCATCGGGCCAGGGATTTAGCTCAGTGGCTCCAGCATCTGTCTTGCAAGTGCAAGGGCCCGGGTTAGATCCTCGGTAACTACATACAATACTGGGCGTGGTGGCTCACGCCTGTAATCCCAACACTCGGGAGGCAGAGGCAGGAGGATTGCTGCAATGTGAGTTTGAGGCTGAGCTCAGGGCCAGCCTGAACTACAAAGCGAGACCCTGTCTCCAAAAACGTGAAAAAAAATTAAGCTCATCATAGATATTATGTATAGGAAATAAATATAATATAAAATTTGATACTATCTGAAGTTTCAAATATTCCCTAGGACCTTAAGGATATGTTTATGGGGTAACTATTGTATTGACACAGTAAATGCAGGTTTAAAATAAGTTACCACAGTGGAAACCAACCACAACTATTTCCACAAATGTCATTAAGAAATGTCAAGTTCATATTTTTGTAGCAATGACATGAGCTCTTCATTTAGCTCTTTGAAGTTTGAAAATTTTATTTGGTACATGGTCTTATTCCAGGAAGGTTGGATATAGCATTTGTCCACTTTCCTTGCAGCTTGAGAATGATAGATTTTCAGGAAGTTTCCACTCTAAGTTTGTAGGCAAATATTAGGAAGGTGAAAACTGAAGAAATGGACAAGAAATAGGATGAGGACACATACTGGCAATTTCCCCAACATCGTTCTTTTCTGGTCCCAAGTAATAATCCATGTCATCCCCTTGCACTTGCTGAAGATGAGGTGCTATTTTGGGTAACTGCTATTTGGATGAGAGTGAGCAGCTCCATGGAAAACTGGTATCTGCTGGACCTGATTACGGGAGGCGATAAGAAGCTCTGACTTCCAGTTCTCAAGGTTGGCAGGGTCTATGTGTCCCACGTATCTGTATGCCCAGCTCTTGTTACTGGTCAGAAGTCTCAGGTTTCTTCTTCAGTGACATGAGGGCAACTGAGGACCTTGGTCAGTGCTTACCCTCTGAGATCTTGCTAAAGGTCAGAAGTGGAAAGAACCGAATCTACAATGGACAAGCAGGGTCCAAATGCTGTTTCTGTCACTTCTTTTTCCTGAGGTCTCAGACATATGATTTCATCAGTTTCAAAGTTATGTTTCTTCTTAATGTTTGAATGTGTACACAGTATAAAAGCAGTATAGAACTATAGTGTTTACAGCTGCCAAGAGCAGAAATTCACAGTACAAAGTATAAAAGGTACAAGTGAAAATAATATATTACCAAACTATGAATTTTATGGAGTCATGGGTTCTTAGTTGAACTGAAAAGGCTTGAAAGGATTTTAAGGTTTTTTGGAAAATTTAAACTGAAAGTTCTGGTTCATGGGTACTTACAAACATAAAAGAGCAGAAAAGAGAATTCATACCAGAGTGAATTTTATGTGATTTATAACCATAAACATTTAAGGTATGAGCTATAATATGCTACCAGTTTTTATCAGAAATAAGTTTGTTACAAATAAGACAGGTATGATGATATCTGCCCTAAAGGATTTTAACAAATGAATCTCAAAAAGTATTTCAGGAACTATCATATCCTCTCCATAGAAAAAAACATAAGAATGAATACACAACCTTCATTACAGAACATCAGTTTTCCCTCTTGCACAGTACCCTTCCTGTGCAGGGAATAGAACAAATTCTAGAGAAGATTTAGTTAATAGTATTTCATATACATCATTGCTCCTTTACTCTCAAGAGCTGGCTTCCAAAGTATCTCTACACCAAGTTGAGCAGGGCTCTAAGGGTCTTGAGCCGAAAAGCAGATGCCCAGTGAGCAAGGCTATTTGGGGGCATTCCTTTCTACTGACTGTGGTGTCAGGAAAAGACAGTCCAGCTTTCCTCCAGCAGGGCCTTTCTGGCCGTGAGCAAAGGGCTGTGTGGTGCCTGCACCAAGAGGAACTGTGGACACTGGAAGTGCTGAAGCCCGTGTTCCCAAACACTACTTACAAAGGCCCTTATTTTTGGCCTCATGCCCTTCTCCAGATTCATTTCCACTGAAAAGTGGCCTGAACTCTGTGATCTTTTCCTTCAATACTTGGGCTAAAATTAAATTGCACAGACCTGATAAAGCATAAGCTCAAATGCTTTCTAAAACCCATATGATCCTCCTTGGAGAGCATCCCTACCAAGAAGGGCAGGGTTGAGAATTCACTTAACAGCACATGACTCTGCAAGGAAAGTAAAAGAGATGGATCCAAAACATTCTTGGTGATGTGGAATTAAAAGCTGACTAAGCTCTGACCTCAAGGAGTTCAACCTCTAGTTGGAAGTCTTCATCTTACCTAAGAATTCCACTATGCTGCTTTCTACAGCAAGTATTTAATAGAGTAACAAAGGACAGTGACAATAGCAATCACTGTTGTTAAAGGGCTGAATTTTCATTTGCCCTTTTGTTGCTCTTACAGACATTTTCTTAGCTGGGCCTCACAGCATCTTTGTGCTGTGTAGGATCGTGAACCCTTTATTTTCTCACTTGGAAGCTGAGGAAACTGAAGCTCTGATAAAGAGTGTGTTGGTCAAACTGAATGGTTCCAGAAGTGATATGAGGCATCTGCTCATTTCAAAACACTGGGTCATCCTCCCAAATAAAATGTTTTCTAGAGCATGAGAGGAAGCCTTAAGCTTTGACTGGTAGTAGCAATAATTTGGTGATACTTATAAGCACATCCTCATGGCCTGCATTAGAAAAAAAGTAACTATGCCCGTTTATGATTTGTCTTTATTCATGTATCTATAGTGCAGTACATGTAGTAAATAACTCCAGCCATGTCTTCCAAATGGTCAGGAAATTCCCAATATTTTCCTTTATCTGTATAAACATTTATTTATAATTCTACTGAGTCATTTCTTTTTTCAAATGCTTTTCCATTCCCTATATGTACTCATTGTTTACAAAATTTGAGATAAGTCCCATGTGGTAAGTCATTAGAAATTCCCTTTTATCCAGCCAGGAAGTTGAACCAAAAGAATGTAAGCCCCTCACTTGGTCAGTTTCCAAAATGCTGAAGTAAACATGAAATTGCAATGTGGAAGTCGTTTGCCATCCAGTATTCTCAGAGCTTCCTGCAAAACACTTATAAAATTCTGTAGACAGAGCAAGCAGCATCTTGTGCCATTGTGTATCATGATTTAAAAATCCCTTTGCTCAGGTCCAGGTGAAGAGCAAGTTCATCATCTATTCAAAATACAGGCTTAGAAATCTATTAGTTCCTCAAAAACAAGGCGTGTAACTCAAGAGTTCAAGCCACCTCTCTCCATTGAGCACATATTATAAAACATGAGGTCATTAATTATTTGCTAAAGAAATGGATGTCAAGAAGGGAGTGCTCTCTTTTATGCTATTTAAACTGCCTAGAAATATGAGCTATAAGACACTGTAAACAGAAATGCCATTTGAGATTCTGCAGTGATTGACATGCATCAGAAAACTTAGTGTGCTGTGGATTACAGATGACTGAGCAGGTGCTGAAGGGTTCAAGCTCAAGTGGTCCAGAAAACTGACTTTGGAGAAAACACCTTAATTTTTCCACTTCTAACTCCCCATGATAATGCAGAAAGTTTGAGTAAACATCCCTGCCAGGTCCCAAATATTTATCAATCTTTTAATGGCTTAGAATATTGATCATGTGATGTATTTTAATCACAGTTCCCAAGTATTTATACTCTTAAAAAATTACTGATCATTCCAGTTAAAACTGCTTTATTTAGTTCAAAGCCACAGTGCTTCTTGAGCCTGTAGAGTGCTTACAAGAAAGGAATCAGTGTTAATTTCATGTCTTTCTTTGTGTCCTTATATACAGCTGGATCGGATCTCTAGACTTTATTCCAACAGAAGTGGGACTAGAAATAACTTGTCCTGAATGGTGTAAGAACAGCCCAAGAATTGAGACCATGAGCTGTAGGGACATCTCCAGGGCTCTCCTTCCACAAGGTAGCTCAGCTTCAAGCAGAGAGTGAGTTTTGTCCTTGTGATGAATGAGTTGGATCCTTTCAGTACTTAAGAAGTCACCTGGGTCTTTGAAGGTCCTCAAGAAGGGAAAGCAAGCAATAATTTTGTGGCCCAAAGGTAATTCAAATGCAGGTTGATGCCATGAAGAGTTGTCATAAAATGTCAAAGACTATGCATTTCAATTGTTTGATACTGGAAATATGAGCTCTAAGGCGTAAAAAGGTGGCATTGTTGTCTGTGATGGCCTACTACCTAATTTTTATTAGAAAGTGGGACAGGTCCCAGAGCAGCAGCCCCATGTTAGAAGGTGCCAGTTAAGTGTGGCTGGGCTGAGCCAAGGATTTAGCTCAGTGGTTCCCGTGCCTGTCTTGCAAGCGGAAGGACCCTGGTTCGATCCCAGTACCACATACAATACTGGGCGTGGAGACTCACACCCAGCAGCAACCAGTACCACATACCACAGTGCTAGGCGTGGTGGCTCACACCTGTAATCCCAGCACTCAGGAGGCAGAGGCAGGAGGATTGCAGTGTTGTGAGTTTGAGGCTGAGCTCAGGTCCAGCCTGAACTACAAAGTGAAACCCTGTCTCAAAAAACCTACAAAAAAAAAAAAAAAGTATGGCTGGGCCACTCACACTGACACGCTTCGTCGTTGGTCTGCCTGCAGCTTAGTTTCCAAACACCAACACGGAGATAAGTAGCAGTGAGACTATTTTCTAGGGTGTTGCTTGTATGTGGCGAAACTCCATCCTCCTTTTCTCTGTTTATCCCTCTGCAAGCTGCCATGAAAGTATTATTGTCTGGTAGTTTCTCATCAGAAATCAAGACTAGGAAAAAACTTGAAAACTTTGCCAACTTAATACTGGTGAGCACAAGTAAAGATTGCACCCTTGTTCCTTGTGGGTGTGTAGAGGGGTTGCCTTTAGGCAGTAAAGATTTTGGCCTTGCTGACTCATCACTGACTCTACCGCAATGTGCTATTTGTTAAATTTAAAAGGTGAAATTTCTGCTTTTTATAAGCTAAAGTTTTTCTGTCTCAGAATAAAGTCAAAAAAAAAATTAAAAGATAAAAAAATTAAACCATCTTAATGAATTTCAGGTATCTTTGCCAAAAGCAATATCAGAAAAAAAGGTGAGGGGAAGGATAACAAATTTCTAAAATAAATGCAAAAGTTTTTTATAGTTCAACCTGAAAAAAATGCATTTTTAACACAATCTGGGGTGTTTTTTTTTCACTATAAAAGTAAAGGATGTGTGTTACTAAAACCTTGGGTGATTAATAAGTAAGATGAAGAAAATAAAACATTCCTACATCATGAATAATTGTTAGTTATTGGCCAGCCCTGAAGTAAGGACTGCTTATTCTTCTGTCCATTCACATTTATCCTTTTTTGGTGAGAGCTCCTCTTGTTGAGCTGCACTGAGTCAAAAGTGCTACCAAACTAAACACAGGCTGGTCTAGTCTTCTGCATGACAGGAGTTAATAAATATTTCTTGAATGAATGAAAACAGGCATTAATTAGAGGATTTGCTTGGTTTTAGGTAAGACTTAACACATAGGCTGGCTGCTCTTTACTTCAGGTTTGTCCTAAGTCACAGAACATATAAAGAAGAGAACTTAAGGTTAAGTTTCCTGACTTCCAGGAACTTGAATTCAAAAACCACAGTGTGACATGTAAAAAGAAAAATCTAATTAGACATTCTTAAGAATGCTCATACTTCTCAGTCTCAATGAATGTCAAAGATTTAGTCACTTAAATAAGAAGTCAGACACTCTCTTACAACTGATCCTGTTTGTTCTACTGCAGTGAAGATGTTGTGTTTGTGTGTTTATCTTTTAAGAATGAGAAACTAGTACAGCTCTGTACTCTTTGGGAACCTCTCCATGTTAACAGAACCGTGAGTAAGGATGTACATAAAACAGAGGTGTTTAGAGTTCTGGCCCCCACTGTTCTCCATGATTAAATGAAATGCTTGGGGTGCAGAAGATATTTCAAGAAGTTTGGTTGGGGCTGGAAGTCCTCTCTGCCTCCAGATCTGGCTTTACTGCACAGCATATCATGAAGCAACACCCATCACTGAAGTTTAAACAGATTAGACTGGCCCAAGATGGCCAAAATTTCAAATGTGTAGGCATAATTTTTTCCATTTTCCATATTCATATATCACAAAATGACAAAAATCTACAGTGTCTGTACCTGACCTTTTTAGCATGAGGTTAGCCTTTTAACTCTCTAAGGCTAACACTAGCTCAGCCACTCATAGGATATTCTAGTCCTATTTATTAGTGAATATTTAAATGTACCAAATATACTGTGTAAACAAGTATATTTGCTCATTACTAGATATTTTAATTATCATCCTTCTGGATTCAGAGGTATAGATGACACTGTTAAAAGCCACTGAAAAGTCTAGATGATCATTAGGTGTGATTTCATAGCAAAGTTTAACATTTCAACATTTCTTTACACTTACCAATTCTATCATTACCAAATTTTAGTCAATATCATAACGATAAGAAGCCACATTTTTAATGTATGTATCCACCTATCCACCATCTACCCTTTATCTCCTTCAAACCTATCTGCTGATACACTTTTTGAGTCATTATCTCCTGGCCTATTGCTATCTATTAACACCAAATAGATTGTGCCAACACTTTCGTCAAAAACCTTAATAATGTTTCAGAATCTGAAGAAGTCTTGCTGAATGTCTTTGCACAATTGTCAAGCCCTTTCAAAGTTTGGCCTTTTGAAATTGAGCAACTGTCCACTAAACACTCGAGAGAGTGGTCAGCTCAGGGTGCTCTGAACACGTGCTGTCCCTCTAACCTTTGCCTTTGTTCATGATATTCTGTCCTTGCTTCACCATGTGGAGTTCCGTTCACTGTCACAGAGTATTTGTAGCAGCTGGTGATAATCTTGGTGTACTTGCACCCTTGTTCCTTGTGGGTGTGTAGAGGGATTGCCTTTAGGCAGATAACTTGTGACCTAGAGGAAAGGCATGGTTGGGATATTGAAGAATTACTTTATTTTGTGGCTCACTCATATTATAACTGAATCTTTAAAAACATCACGAAGCCTTTCAAAAATATAATTTCCTCAAGTTAGGTATCATTTTTCCCCTAGGCCTTCCCTAAACTTCTTAAAGTAATTGCTTATCTAGGAGGTTGTAGAGAAACTCAAACAAGTACTGTATCACTAATGATAGTATGTGTTTTCTTTCTTGAAAGAAAAAATATATATCACGTTATAGTTTTTTTTGGTACTCAAAAATACATGCGGGAGGGCCGGGGAGTTAGCTCAGTGGTTCCGGCGCCTGTCTCGCAAGCGCAAGGACC
>PVIR01042824.1:0-12045 GCA_004026965.1 Petromus typicus | reverse complement strand
ACAAACTCTCAATGCTGAATGTGATGACCATATGTATTCATAATGTACCAATAAATATTTGAATTTTTAAGAAAATTGAATTAAAAATAAAGAAAAATGGGATAGTAAGAGGAAAGGGAATTAATAAGAAAGAAACAAGGGAAGAAGAAAAGAAAGGCAGGAAGAGAAAAGGCAAGATTCACAGGGAAATTCTCAGAATAACCCAAGATATTACTCATTAGGAATAAAATATACAAATTTAGCTCCAAAGGCCGATTCTGTCTTTTGTTTTGAAGAGATAATCATTAATCTTATGGAACAAAATAGAAAAGACAGCAGACTGGGATCACTAAAAGATTTTAGTTAGAGTCCATAACAATCTCACTCTCTGCCTTCTGGATATTAAGTGAATGAGCAAAATATCTCAAAGAAATGCCCACAAGATTAGCCATTGGTGTGAAGTGACAAGGATAGAACTGAAATGGGGAACACTCCATTGATCATTTTCAATCTATTTCTTTTAGGAAAAATAAGATTAAAATCAAACAGGATGCAGAACATTAACATTCAGATAACATTTTTGAGACCACATTAACCCTTAATATAGATGCTTTCATCATACTGAAAAAATCTAAAAAAAATTCATAAGAAAACTTAACAAATGTGAAACTCTATAGATCATATGTAGGACGGAGGGATTCAAAGGTTCCAAAGAAACAAATACAAAAATATGCAACAATAGAGCTACATTGGAAATGCAAGAAATTAAACATAGAATATAGATCAGAAAAAGATATAAGATATATAAATTTGTGGCATTGCCTAAGCACACACCATGACGACTTAGTCAAGAAAGGAGTGCTCCATCAAAGACCAGAGGCTGCTCTGCCATGGAATCTGCCCAGGGCCCCCTCACGTCCTTGATCCTCAGGCTGTAGATGAAGGGGTTCAGCAGAGGGGTCACCACGGTGCACATCACAGAGGCAACAGGGCTTCCATGGGAAGTACAAGTCACAGCAGAACTGAGGTCAACTCCAAGTCCTGTTCCATAGAACAAGGAAACCATGCAGAGGTGGGAGCTGCAGGTGGAAAATGTTTTATATCTGCTGGTGGAGGGACACTCTCAGTAATGAGGAGACAGACTGAGAGTAGAAGAAGATCCTGGTAATGGAACACACACCTAGCAGGGCAGTGAAATCAATGAGATATGTATGTGTAAATATTGCAAAGTTTCTGTGGCATGAGAAACTAAAAGTGTAAATAATAATCAATTTTATAATAGATGCTGGAAATGGAAAGAAAATGTCCATATGAAAAAGAGAGTAGAGTAAGAAAGAAAAAATAGAAATAAAACTTTTTTAGATAAAGAAGGGGAGGGAAATGAATGGGATAAAAGAAGAAGCAAGATGCATCATGTATAGGTAGAAATTCCGTATGATGAATGTGATTGTGTACACCTGAAATGAGCCAGGAAAATAAAAAAGAGAAAATAAAAGGCAGAAAACTAAAATAAAGACATCTAAAAATGAAACATTATAAGTGACATGACACATACAAAAATTCTAAAGGGTCTCACCAGTCAAATGTCTGTTTACTTTTTGGTTCAGACATTGGAGTGTACATTGGTTCAACTGTATCATAATCTGTGCAGCGTAGCACAGTGGCCTCAGAGATGGGCAACATGAGTTTCCTCACCAACTTTAGGAATAAGGACATTAAAAGTGGCATGAAGCAGTTCCATACCACAGCAGTGGAATCTCCAGGCTTTTGTTGTGCATTTGTAATATGGATTTCAAAATTTAGCAAAGCTAAACAAGAACTCATGTAAATCAGGCCTTGTGGTCACAGTGTGTTTGTAGTTTGTGCACTTTAATTCCTTGTCATGTTTCAGGTAGTCAAGGTTGGAGGGTAGAATTAGAAAAAAAAATTGTGTGTGTGGTACTAGGGATTGAACTCACGCCCTCACGCTTCCAAGGTAGGCATGGTAGCATTTCAACTAAATCCCTGGCCCTGGGAAACTTTTTAATAGATACAAATGTGCAGTTTGAGAGAATTAAAAATTTATGTGGATACACATGCATAATAATATGAACTAATTAGTGTTACAGAACCATGGACATAAAAAAATGAAAATGATCATTGTTATGTACATGTTACTATAATAGACAATGGACATAAAATACAGATGGATCTTTCAAAGAAAATAAACCAGACTCAGAAATACAAGCATTGTGTTTTCCTTCTCACGTGCAGCAGCTACACAACGTGCACGTGAAGGAGGAGGGACAAGCTCTGGGGAGGGTCTGCACTGAAGAGAAGTGCCTGGCTGTGGCAAACGCACACCACATGCATGCAGGAAAACGTCGCTTGGTCATAGTGACAGGTACAGTGGATGCACATTATGGAAACAGAGAAGAAATAAGTGCAAATCACTCCTAGGCTTTTTGCTTCATAGAATGAGAAAATAACCTGCAGAGGACATTTATTCTCTTTTGTTTTTCTTCTTCCTCTTCGAATTATATTTAAAAAGCCCCTAGGGATTAGAAGAGTGTAAGAAAGCGTGGCTAATGATGCACTCGGTGTCTGGAAGCTCCGTGGTCCTGTGTTAATAACCAGCGATCAGCCTGTGCTTCCTTCAGATTGACTATTCAGTCTGACGAGCGCCCATCCTATGCCTCCTCCATGCTTGTCTGCATCAGGCAGCTCCTATGTTCACATCAGAACTGAAGACAGAGCCTCGGCCTAAACTGCAGACTTGCCAGAGGATGTACGGTTGACTGTCATCCCTCAGCCTGAGCTCAGCAGAGGCGCAGCATTATGCGGTAAGTGCTGAGGCAGTGGATGGAGGAATCCAGCAGAAGCACCATCTCCTTGTCTTCAGAAGTAACATGCAGTAGGGTGGCTGTGAAGAAGAGCAACAAAGAGCACGATCTCATCTGTGGGGACTGTGAATATATTTTCTATACTGTGTTAGGGAGGGGATCCTTGAAATCGCATCCAAAGTTTTTCTTTCACCCCCCATTAGCTCCGTCTTCCATGACCGCACACATATTTCCCCTAAAAGATTTGAGTAGGTGATCGATGGTAAGGATGACAAGGACTACACTACTTACCTGCTGGCAATTACAGAGAGCTCCTTAGTAGTTCAGCAGTGTGTGATACATACCGTGCACCTGATTTCATTGCATTTATACAGATCTTCACTTGTTACTTATTTCCTATGTTATTATTACTTTACCTAAGAGAAAGGCATAGCATCTTTTATAACTTGTACTGTATTTTTAGGTAGAAAAAGATGAACCATGTTTCAATTGTGTTATCTAGGTGCAGATTCAGGCATCTTGCTATCATAAGTCTGTCATGTTGCTGCGTTGATGGCTCAAATAGACATTTCTAACACCTGTCAGTGCAGAGGGAGAACGTTTGTCATGGTGCTCCTCCCTTTGGAGGTTCCTGGTGGAGCAGAGCTGGACAGAATGTTGGGTGGCTTGGCTGCACCCCTCCTTGAGAACCATACACCATGGTCAAGATTCACAGGAAGGGGAGGCACATCAGGATTTGCTGCTGTCTCTCTCTCACTCTCTTTGCTCAACTCCAGGTTAATATTACAACCCTCTACACCGTCATGTACTCCTGTCATCCTTCCACCATCTCAATGGGTGCCTTTGGCTAAGATTTCAATTACTCTTGCTCAAGAAATTGGGTATTTTAAGAATATGCCTGAGCATTTGGTGGGGCTGTGGCCTCTGTTTTCTTCCTGAGAGTGGAGAAAGCAATGAAAGATGTGATGTCATAGACCTTAGGACTGAAAACTTAGTTTTCACTCCTCTTAGTGTCTTTCTTTATTTCTGAAATAGAGAGAAAGTTGCTAGCTTCTTTGAGATGAAACAATGTTATCTAAGGAGATTTCTGTGTGAGACAAATGCAGCAAAGGAGGATTAAACAAATGACAAGAGAGACTCATGAGATTAATTAATAGATAACAAATATCACACAAAAGAGGGAAAATAAAACTTGGATATCAATAAGGGTAAAGGTAGATTTCATTCAACTACAACCTCCTTCCACTAGGGCAACCTATTGTCTCCCATTGGACACTTCATTTCTGTCCAGAAGAAACTGTGTAGGCCCTGTAATCAGAAAGAAATGACTAGCTCATTTTCACTTCTATTAGTATAAACTTATAACTCTCTGGGCACAAAGGAAGTGTTAATATAAAATTATTTGAACATTGAACTGACCTTCTGTTTGTTCATGCTGATTGGCTGGGATCAGTGTGGCTTCAGCCCATTTGTGCAGTCCAGGCTGCCCTTGTTTTCCTTTCACGAATGTCCCAATTGAGTACAGGAAAGTTGCATGTGTTTCTCGTGTCGATATCATGTGTATATAGGACGTGGACCCCTTCTCATGCCATTCACGATGTTTCAGTTATTCAAAAGCATAGAAGTGATTGTCATGGGTTTCAGAACAAACAGACGCAACAACAAAAGGTCAAGAAAATTCTGTGATGCTGAAGCTTCTCTGGTTCTTTGCCAATTCCATGCAAACTTTAAGATCGATATATTAGTTTTATGAAAATTTTATTGGCAATTTAATTGGAATTGCATTAAATCTCCATATCATTTTTTATAATACAGCTACTTTGGTGATGTTGGTTCTGGCCTCTCCAGGAATAGGGACATCTTTCCATTTTATGATATCCTCTTCAGTGTCTTTTTTCAGATTACTATAGATTTCATTTTAGAGGTATTTCCTAGGTTAGATTAATTCCAAGGCTTCTAGTTTTAGTTGAGGCTACTGTGAGTGCTATTTTTTCGAAGGGATCATAATTGTTGGAGATAAATCATTTTTATGTTTTGACATTGTAACCTGCTGTTTCACTGAATTTTTATTTTAGTTCTAAGAACCTTTGGGTGAAGACCAATTTCTTAACCATTCATTCTTCTATAACTGTGGATCAATGCAGCATCCATTAATACCATATTCATGTTCAGTAAGATCATATAATTTTGTGTCCTTTAGAAAGCCATAATTATCAAAATTTGAGGTACACAAAAGCTATAAATATATGAAGTAATTGAAGTATATGAAGTAATTTTTAAAAATAGGAACAAAAGTTTAGCAAGCACTTATATTGACAAAAGAGCACAAAGAGAAAATATGAGAATGATATAAAACTCCTGCGACACATCGTCACACAACAATGATTTCCAGCCATGAAATAATGACTTTGAGTGGTCCGTATTCATAGTGATTTTACTCACAGAAATTGCCACTGTTAAAATAAAATAACTTAATTTCTTAGTTTTCTTTCATGACAATGTTTCTTCTAAAAGAGAGAGAGAGATTTCTTATCTCCTTTTCTTTTTTTTAAAGTGGGTTGTATTTATGCTGCTTGTGGTCTTGTTATGAGTAATGTTCTTGTTCTCTAATATTCTATATCTAAATCTCACTCAGGGAATTGAATGACAGGGAACAATAATGAAATGCTACAAAGAATATTTGTTGGTCACAAAATATTACTGCAGGTATATAGAAAGCATATTTGAATATATGTGAATATTAAAATTCAATATATATGACAAGTATAGATTATCTTCCTTTTAATTTTTCTTCTAACCATTTTCTTTTCAAAAGGTGTCCAACCAATGTGGAAGCACATAATCTAACAAGAGTCTCAGAATTCCATCTCCTGGGTCTCTCAGATGATACAGATCTGCAGCCCGTCCTCTTTGGACTCTTCCTGTCCATGTACTTGGTCACGGTGCTTGCTGCTCATCATCCTGGCCGTCAGCGCTGACTCCCACCTCCACACCCCCATGTACTTCTTCCTTGCCAACCTGTCCTTTGTGGACATCTGTTTCACCTCCACCACAGTCCCAAAGATGATTGTGGACACTGTCACTCACAGAAGAGTCATTTCTTACATGGGCTGTCTCACACAGATGTCTCTTTTCCTCCTTTTTGGATGCATGGATGACATGCTTCTGGCTGTGATGGCCTATGACCACTTTGTGGCCATCTGCCACCCTCTGCATTATTCAGTCTTCATGAGTCTGCTCATCTGTTTATGCTTAGTGTTGGTGTCTTCCTTTGTTAGCCTTTTGGACTCACTCTTGCACAACTTTATTGCCTTACAATTTATGCACTTCTAGGATGTGGAAACTGCCAATTTCTTTTGTGATGTTTCTCAAATTTTCATCCTTGCCTGTTCTGACACCCTTACCAGTAACCTAGTCAGATATTCTGTTGTTACCCTCTCTGTATTCCTCCCTACCTCAGGAATATTTTTTTCTTATTTTAAAATTGGTTCTACCATTCTGAGAATCCCATCATCAGATGGGAAGTACAAAGCCTTCTCCACCTGTGGGTCTCACCTGTCAGTTGTTTGCTTATTTTACAGCACAGGCTTTGGAGTGAACATCGGCTCACTTCTGTCAGCTTCACCCAGACATTGTGCAGTGGCCTCAGTGATGTACACCATGGTGACCCCCATGCTGAATCCCTTCATCTACAGCCTGTGGAACAGGGACATGAAAAGTGCCTTGAGGAGCCTTCACAGAAGAGCACTTTAGTTCCTGGACACGTGAAAACAATTTGCAATGTAGGTCTGAAGATGCAGCAAGAGTAAACATCTTCAGGGCCAGGTATTTAGCTCAGTGGGGTCAGGCACCTGTCTTGCAAACGCAAGGGCCTAGGTTTGATCACCCAGTAACCACATACGATACTGGGCGTGGAGACCCACGCCCAGCAGGAACGAGTACCACATACCACAGTGCCGGGCATGGTGGCTCACCCCTGTCATCCCAGCACTCAGGAAGCAGAGGCAGGAGGATTGCTGTGATGTGAGTTCGAGGCTGAGCTCAGGGCCAGCCTGAATCACAAAGTGAGACCCTGTCTCTCAAAAAAAAAAAAAAAGAGTAAATATCTTCATGCAAATGATGCCTCAATGTGCACATTATTTTTGTAGTGTGATGACTTAAATGCTGTGATGCTTCCCACTAGAAAGGAGATAACTGCTGGCCCACACTGGAAGAGTACCCAGGGACTGAGTTTAGCAGCGGGCGGCTCAGGAAATGGCGACTGTGCCACCGAATCTGCGCCAGGGTTGGAGCTTACTGGCCTCCAGGCTCACGTCAGAAGAGCGCCCAAGGACTGAGGTTAGCAGCGGGTGGCTCAGGAAATGGTGACTGTGGCACCGAGTCTGCGTCACTGAATCTGCGCCGGGGTTAGAGCTTACTGGATTACAGGCCCAAGCTGGAAGAGCACCCAGGGATTGAGGTTAGCAGGTCAAAGTCTGACTTTCTCCACAGCAACTGCAGAAGCATATCCAGTCACCTTGTATTGGTGAGTAGGTGGGCGTATTGGAACATCAGTCCCTACATTTGCAGCTGCACAGGGCCTACAGCTTATTGGCCTCTAGGCCGACTGCACAAGTGAGCCCAGAGACTCTGTACTGGTGAGCAGGTGGGCCCATTGGAACCTCAGGCAGTGCCATGGTAGCAATTCAGGAGCCACAGTCTCCCTGCCTCTAAAGCAGACAGGAGAAGGTGCTCTGACTATATTGATTGAGTGCCTCATATGGTGTGCCAGAATTAGGAGTTTTTCTTTAGGTCCCAATACAGACTGCAAAGAACAACCCAGGAAACACTGCTATTTTAAGTTTTCTAACTATTAGGAGGAAAGTGACTTGCAACAAACAACACCAGAAAACAGGGCAGGTCAGAGATGAGGAAACACTCAAAGTCTCAGATACAAAGATCCTCCCTTCAAGGTAACACAGGGGGAAGGGAAATAGAGAAGTTTGAAGCCCAGTCTCCAGGGCCCTCGGAAATGGAAACCAAAGCAGATCTAATAAAATGGAAATCAGAACTAATTTCTGAGATGAAAGCAGAGATATTAGACACTGTCAACATGATGATTAATAAAGCTAAAGAGGAAATCATGGAGTTGATAGAATGCAAGATAACAAAAGCACTGGAACCTTTGAAACACCTACAAGCAGAAGCCCAGGAAATTAAGAAAGAAAATGACAGTTTGCACAATAGAATGAATTTGGCAGAAGACCGAATTTCAGACCTAGAAAACAGGATCTCAACCAACCAACAGAAAATGCATAATCTATGGAAAAAAGCAAGCGATAATGAAAAGTCAATCCAACAGCTCCTAGATGATTCAAAGAAGAGTTATATAAGATTGATTGGAGTCACTGAGGAAGCAGGAGACAATGCTAAAGACATCAAAAAGCTATTCACACAGATAATGGCAGAAAAATTCACAGAAAAGGGGAAAGAATTGGACATACAAATATATGAAGCATACAGAATGCTGCATGCCCATGACATGAAAAAATCTACACCTATGTAGATCATAAAAGTCCTACATCATAAAAGTCCCACATATCCAAAAAAAGAATGAAATACTGAAAGCAGCCAGACAAAAGAAAACAGTTACATTGCGAGGGAAGCCCGTCAGGATCACAGTGGACTTCTCAACTCAAACACTCAATGCAAGAAGAGCCTGGAGTGAAGTCTTCCAAGACCTAAAGCAAAACAACTTCAAACCCAGACTAATGTATCCTGCAAAACTATACTTCAAAAAAAGATGGGGATATAACATACTTCCAAGACAAAGAACACCTGAAAACTTCACAAATATGAAACCTGTGCTCCAAAACATTTTAAAGAATATCTTGGAGAAAAATTAGGAAAGTTACAAATCCATGAAACCTAACTCAGTCAACCCATGGGACCAAACAAGAAACTGATGGGAAAAGGGCAAAAGTAGAATAACACAGCAAAGAACAGGAAAACATGGCAACACTAAATTTACTTATATCTGTCATAACCATTAATGTCAATGGACTCAATGCACCAATTAAGAGATGCAGACTGGCAGAGTGGATCAAGAACCAAGATCCTACAATCTGCTGCATACAGGATACACACCTAATTAAGAAAGAAACCCATGGACTAAAAGTAAAGGGATGGAAAACAATACTCCATGCAACTGGAAACAGCAAGAAAGCAAGAGTGATGATTTTATTTGCAGACAGAATAGGCTTCAAGCCAAAACTGATAAAAAGAGATAATGATGGACACTATCTTTTAGTTCAGGGAAAAATCCAGGAGACAGAAATCACAATCTTAAATATCTGTGCTCTAAATTCTAATGCACCCAACTATATAAAACAAACATTAACAGACTTGAAAAACCAGATAAACTCCAATACAATAATAGTAGAGGACCTCAATACCCCACTGTCACAAAGAGATAGATGGACTGGACAAAAAGTCACTAAGGAAGTGCTGGGTGTGGTGGCTCATGCCTGTAATCCCAGCACTGGGAGGCAGAGTCAGCAGGATTGCTGTGATGAGTTTGAGGCTGAGCTCAGGGCCAGCCTGAACCACAAAGTGAAACCCTGTCTCAAAAAACCTAAAAAAAAAAAAAGTCACTAAGGAAATCCTTGAGCTCAACCAGACTCTTCAGCAAATGGACTTAATAGATGCCTACAGAGTATTTCACCCCGCAAAGTCAAAATATATATTCTTCTCAGCTGCTCATGGATCATTCTCCAAAATAGAGCATGTGCTCATTCATAGAACAGGTTTAAGCAATTATAAAGGAACTGAAGTTATCCCTTTTATACTGTCAGACCATACTGCCCTGAAATTGGAGCTGAATAGCAAAGGAAAACCCAGGATCTTCACAGACACATGGAAACTGAACAGCACTCTGCTGACCAACCAATGGGTCATAGAAGAAATTAGAGAAGAAATTGAGCAGTTCTTACAACTAAATGATAACCCCAGTACAACATATAGAAATTTATGGGACACATGAAAGCAGTTCAAAGAAGAAAATTCATAGCAGTGAAAGCCTACATCCAGAAAATCGAGCAAGCTCAAATAAACAATTTAATGCTGAACCTCAAGTGACTAGAAATAGAACAGCAAAACAAACCCAAAGCTAGCACTAGGCAAGAAATTATAAAGATCAGGGCAGAAATTAATGCAATAGAAACCAAGAGAACAGTTCAAAAAATCAATGAATTGAAAAGTTGGTTCTTTGAGAGGATAAACAAAATTGATAGATCCTTAGCCAACCTCATTAAAGAAAGGAAGGAAAAGGCTCATATGTGTGCTATTAGGAATGAGAATGGAGAAATTACTACCGACCCAGAGGAAGTCCAGAGGATAATAAACACCTACTTTGAAAATTTATACTTCAATAAAATGGAAAATGTAGAAGAAATGGATAGAATTCTAGACACGTATGAACTCCCAAAGCTGAATAAAGAAGATATAGAAATGTTAAATGCCCCAATAACAATCTGTGAAATTGAAAATGCAATTAAAAACTTGCCAACAAAGAAAAGCCCTGGA
Organism: Petromus typicus; assembly: GCA_004026965.1. NCBI lineage: Eukaryota > Metazoa > Chordata > Mammalia > Rodentia > Petromuridae > Petromus > Petromus typicus. The sequence goes on along the minus strand of PVIR01042824.1, from coordinate 1,681 downwards.
CCTGATGGTTTTACTGCTGAATTCTATAAAACTTTTAAAGAAGAGTTAGTGCCTCTACTTCTGAAACTCTTCAATGAAATTGAAAGGGAAGCAGTACTCCCAAACTCATTCCTGGAAGGAACCATTACCCTGATTCCCAAAGCAGGGAGAGACCCAACCAAAAAAGAGAACTACAGGCCAATATCTCTAATGAATATCGATGCAAAAATTCTCAATAAGATCCTGTCAAACAGAATATAGAGAATTATCAAAAATGTTATACACCCTGACAAAGTTGCATTCATCCCAGGTATGAAAGGGTGGTTCAACATACATAAACCAATAAATGTTATATACTACATTAACAGGCTTGAGGACAAAAATCATATGGTCATCTCAGTTGATGCAGAAAAAGCGTTTGACAAAGTACAACACCCATTTATGTTCAAAACTCTACAGAAAATCGGAATAGATGGTCTGTATCTCAAACTAATAAAAGCTATCTATGAGAAACCATCAGCCAGTATCATACTAAATGGTCAAAAATTGAAACCTTTCACACTAAGATCAGGAACAAAACAAGGGTGTCTTCTCTCAGCACTTTTGTTCAATATACTTCTGGAACTATTAGCCATAGCAATTAGGCAAGAGAAAGAAATAAAAGGAATAAAGATTGGAAAAGAAGAAGTTAAATTGTCGTTATTTGCTGATGACATGATACTCTATCTAGAGGATCCTAAAAACTCAATTAAAAAACTGCTGGACCTAATCGCCAATTTTAGCTGCGTAGCTGGTTACAAGATCAACATTCAAAAATCAATAGCCTTCGTATACACAAACAGTAGACCCACTGAGATAGAAATTGGGGAGTCAGTCCCTTTCACAATAGCACCCCAAAAAATAAAATACTTAGGAATCAATCTAACAAAGGAGGTGAAAGACCTCTACTCTGAAAACTATAGCACTCTGAAAAAGGAGATAGAAGATGATATCCAAAAATGGAAAGACATACCTTGCTCCTGGGTAGGAAGAACCAGTATTGTCAAAATGGCTATACTCCCAAAACTACTCTACACATTCAATGCAATCCCGATTCAAATCCCAACAGCATATTTCACAGGTCTAGAGAAAAAAATTCAGACTTTCATCTGGAACCACAAAAGACCTATAATAGCCAAAACTATTTTAAGCAACAGGAACATAGTCGGGGGTATTACAACTCTGAACCTAAAACTGTACTACAAAGCCACCGTGATAAAAACTGCATGTTACTGGCAAAGTAACAGACCCAAGGATCAATGGAGTAGACTAGAAGATCCAGAAACTCCTCCAGATACACTGAGCCACCTCATCTTTGACAAAGGAGCCAAAAATCCTCAATGGAGGAAAGATAGCCTCTTTAACAAATAGTGCTGGAAAAACTGGGCTCTAACTGCCAAAGACTAAAACTAGATCTAACTCTTTCACTTTGTACCAAGCTAAAATCAAAGTGGATAAGAGACTTAAATATTAAAACAGACACTCTAAACCTGTTGCAAAACAGGTTAGGTAAAACTCTCGAAGACATTGGCTTAGGGAAAGACTCCATGAACAAAACTTCTATAGCACAGTAATTGGCTGAGTAAATCAACAAATGGGACCTCATTCTTTTAAAAAGCTTCTGCACAGCAAAGGCAACCACCAACAGAGCTAAAAGGCAACC
>PVIR01042823.1:0-12051 GCA_004026965.1 Petromus typicus | reverse complement strand
GTCTATAGCAAAAGTAGATACCTACATGTCGAAAATAGTGTCTTGGGGCAGAAGAGAGGAAATCCGGTGTCTAGAAGAAGCTTTTAGAGCAGTCCTTTCTCTTGATTTAAGGTGAGCTTATTTGAGTCTCTGTAAAGGTGAGTTAGGACTTAATAGATCATCCAGTTTGGGGTTTTTGAAGTTTAACTATAAATCAGTTAATTCTCTTTCTCTATTTTTTATTTTGGTAAAATAAATATTCATAGAATTTTCCACTTCAGTGATACTGAAGTGTACAGTTCATGGATATTAACCATATCATTTCAACTAGCATAACTATTTTCAAAATTTTTCAACACCCCAAGAAAAACCCTATAATAATTTCCTACCCAGTGGCACCAAACCCTTGGTAAATTCTAATTTAATTTCTTTATGGATTTGCCTATTTTATAAGAATCAAATCATACAGTATTTTCTCTTGTCTCTGGTTTATTTCACTTAGTACATTTTCAAGGTTCATTTAGTTGGTCTCAGAACCTGCTGTTTTCATGGCTGGATAATCTGCTATCCATATACACATCACATTCTGTTCTTTCATTCATTTATTGATGACACTTGGGTTGCTTCTATCCTTTGGCATTTGCTAATGCCTCTGCTATACATATTTTCATACAAATATTTGTCTTTTAAAAAATTCTTTTGGATATATACTGAGAAGAGGAATTAATACATTATCTTTTATAAGAATATGGGCCTGCTTGGGTCAGATCTTCATATTTCTGCAACCATAAAGCTCTCTTCTTTCCCTCCCTTCTTCTCCTCCCTATTTTTCCCTGACTTTGATTGTATTTTCTTTAGTACATATGCCTCCAGACACTTTCCTATGTATTATTGAATTTAAATATAGAAAACATATAGAAAAGATATATTTTATATTTATTATTAATATAAACACTAACATATATTCAAGTACTGTTTCTAAAATTGTTGCATTCACTGAGCAACATGACATGAAAACTTCCCAAGCCAGTACATGCAGATCTAGCTCATTTAAAACTGCTGTATAGTATCCATGACAGGCATACTATCCATAGTATCCAGACATGTATAGTATCCATGACAGACATAGTTTAACTATAAATGAAGTTTAACTATAAATCAGTTTAACTATAAAATCTGCATTTTCTTCTGTTGATAAACATCAAAGTTTAGCCACAATTACAAAAAGTTATAGTAAACTTTCTAACACGTGCCTTTTATGATCCATTTGTTAAAGATCCTTAGATTGGTACCTAGAAGTGGAGTTTCTGGGACATGTGAAAACCATATCTTAAGTTTTAAAAGTTACTAGCAGATGAGAGTGTCATAGTTCTGTGTCAATTTGTATTTCTGTCTATTGCATGCAAGAAAAATCCTTTGTCCACACCCTTACTGACACTGATGTTACCTGGGCAGAGGTAGCCCTCGAGTCACTAACGTGTCCTACTCTTGTCCCTTGGTCTAGAGTTGTTGCCAATGGGCAGCAATCAACCAAGAAATGCATTTCCCAGCCTCATATGTCTTTGCTTTTGGTGAGTCAGTGTCACCAAATAAAACAGGACAGATGTAAGGGTTGGCTCATGTAAGCCCGTAACACAATCCCTTCTCTGAAGGGAAGCAGAGGAGCTGATGGCACTCTCCAAGGCCTCAAGAAGAGAACAGAGCACCAAAGGGGAATCAAACGTAGTCTCCAAAAGGGGGATAGAGCACTCTTCCATCACTGCTGATTTTTCGTTAGCTAGAGGGAAGCTTGTCTATGTGTTGTCTGTTTGTTAAGAGATATTGAAGTTTATTTGTTAGCACAACTAACATTATCTTATTGACATTTTTCTCTTTACTCTTTTTAAATCCAATAATAATCGAATAAAATTAATTTGTTTCAGTTTGCATTTCCCTGGATGCTAGTGAAATTGGACATGTTTTCATACATTTATTGTCATAGGCACTTTATAGATGCCTATGAGTTTAATAAGTTAGTCGTTATAAGCATTTAAGGGTGAATATTTTGCCTGGGGTTCAGTCATTGTTAAGTGAAAGGTGTGAATTCTAAACCCTTTTTTTCTGGCTCCAAGCCATTTAGGGTAGAAGATGAGCAGGGTTTAAGGCAAGAAGAACTTTCATCTACCTCAAAAAGCATAAATTTAAAATTTTTTGGTTTTGTTACAGGATCCTATCTTCAAAGCAAATTTCACATGGAGACTTATTAATTAACGATGATGATGATGATGATGATGATGACAGTGACAAGGATGAGGAATGCAATGACGAAGAGACAAGGCCAATGTCCAGGGCCAGAGAATCCATATTACTTTCTTATAATCATTCATTCCAAATGCTTATTGAATTTCTCCTAGTTTCAGATACTGTTCTAGGCTGCTGCCAGGGGCACTATCCACCTTGGTTGTGAAGGGAGCTCCTGGAGCTGGACAGCTTGGTAAGGCCGGCCATAGACCTCACACTTACAGGAGACGACTGACAATGAGGGAACACCCAAATAAGTACAGACGATTGGATCTAGTGCTCTCTTGGTGCTATGAAAACAAAATAAAATGGGGGCGGGGGTGCAGAGGGAGAGCCCTCTTATTTATTGGAAATATAAAAACCCAGAAAGGAGAGAGGTGAGAAGGACTATGGACAGGAAGGAATGATGACATTTTCTGAGCACACCTTGTGTCGTCAGCTGGACACCTGCTCCTCTGGGGTCTCATGGCATTTATTATGGCCAGAGCAATCATCCTAAAGCTTAGCAGCAATTAAAGTCATTGGGGAAACTTTAACAGTTATGGATTCCTGGGTCATTTCTCCAAGCACTCTGATGTAGTTGATCTGAGGTACCACCTGGGCTACAGGAATTCTTCAAACCTCTCTCTCTTCTGCTGAATGATCTCGAATTGCAGAGATGAGTTGCTGGATTCAGGCTGTTCTTTGATGTGGGGAGTTCTCCTAAGTGTCTTCTCTTTTCACCTCCAAACAGGAACAGAATCATAGAAGTGTTTGCAGACAGGTTGATGTGTTGCAGCTGTGCACCTGGTCTTGTGGTGACCAGTTGTCCTAGGTCACTGATCATCTGACAAGCTGCTAGATTGAAGCAGAATCCCCCAAAAGCTTTGTTAGCATGTGAAAGGTTCCCTAATTTGATGTCATTGCATCTCTACCATCTGCTTACATGCAAGATTGACATGTTTTTCTCCTCAGTGTTGTGGTAGTGAATTTTTCTAAATCAGAAAGTATAAATGAGTTTGCTCCAGTTACACCTTTTGTGAGATCACATCTTCCTTCTCTACCACTTATCAGACATATGGTCTTGAGAAACTTATGAACTCCTTCTATTTTTGACTGATCTATTAATGGGAATAATGATATCTGTCCAGAGTCATAGCCACCAAGGAGGATTAAACAAAGGGGTAAATGGAAAGCAGGTAATGAAGTTCCTGGCACCCGGGCTGCACAAATATAGTCCTTTTGCTCTATAATAATCCTAAAGCAATTATTGGAAATCATGCATAGAATTCTCCAAAACTTCCCAATGAGAAAGATCTGTAATTTGCAAGCTCCACTGACTAGTATTCCACCCAAAGCCCATGGATTCAGGCCACATTTTTCCTCTCTGATTTGCCTCCTGTTTGCCCCGGGATGGCTTAGTCCAGTCAACTGTGGTCAGTAGCTGCAAGTACGAGTAAGACTACGAGTATGACTAAGAGTATGACTATGAGTATGACTCCTCCTAAAGCAAATGTAGAGGAGGGATTTTTCAGTTCCTAGAAGGAGAATGGAAAGGTTAGCTATAATTTTTTATTTTGGTACTAGGGATCAAACTCAGGACCTTGAATTTGTGAGGCATGTATTGGTACCACTGAGCCAAATCCTGAATCCAGATTGGCTATATTTAATGACTTATAATTCAAATAAAATTTTCTCCATTGATCTCAGAAGAAAAATAACACCTTTCTCCATTAAACAGCTTGTGTTGTGTTGGTGGTAATGATTGTGGCAGATATCATTTTCCAAAGATGATCAGCCCTACAGGCCCCATCCCATACATACTCCTTAAGATGGGACATTAGTAGTCCTCTCACTGAATGGCGAGTGGCCACGTTCTCTCCTCTTGAGCCCTAGTGGGCTTTTGTGACTATCCTGTCAGTATAGTACAGCAGAAGGGAAGAGTAGGTCATAAAAATTTCATGCATTTCTGTCTTGATCTCTTCAGATACACTTGGAATCCAGCCACCAGGCTGTAACAAAGCGCCAGAAGCCTCATTGAGAAGATATGTTAATGTTATGATGGACAGGTGAGGTCCAGCCATCAGACAGGACCAGCTGTCAGACGCACAAGAAAAGTGAGTCTCCAGGTGACCACAGCCCTCCATTGTCTTTACCCTAGCCTCTAAGCCACTCCAGTGGGTGCAAGATGGGACAGATAAGCTATCCCCACTAACCCTGTGCAAATTATAAATTCATGAGAAAAAAACATTTTTGTCCTCTTACTATGCTAAGTTTTGAGATGATTTATTACTCTGTAAATTATTATGACTACCATGGGCATTTTTATCCTACTGGTATATGGTTATCTGGGGTTAAGAAGAGTTCTTCAGAAGGGAAGTCCTCATTCCTTGTAGGCAAGCCTGAATCCCAGAAGAAAAATTGAAATCAGAGGTCAGAACTTTGGGGGAGAATGTTAAACAAATAACACCCCCTCGCATCTCACTGGAGAGAGTATTTTCCTACCATTCCTGAACCAGGAGCCAGTTGGTCATGGCCAACAGGATAAAGTGAATGTGGCACTGCGTCCGTTCTACACTTACGTTTTTAGCACCATGTTGAGTTCCCACAAATCATCTCAAGCATTTGTCATCCACATAAGAAGAGCACACATGGCCTTGCAGTCAGTGCTGTGCCGCCTGAGCCCCAGAATGAAGACACATCACAGCACTTGACCAGACTGCCACAAGCTGAGCCATAGATCAGCCTCAGCCGGCCCACACAGTTGTGCTTCTTTCTGTGAGCCACGAAGATCCTGAGAGGTCTTTTGCTTCTGTGACAGTGGTAACTGCAGTGGATTTGCCTCAAAGAGCATGTCAGGTGGACGAGCTCATGACCCACAGTCCTACGGAGACTACTTTAGGGCCTGCTTTTGCCATTGGCCAACTGTGTGGTTTTGGAAGATTTATTCATCAACTCTGAGCTTCAATCTTTTTTTTTAGGTTTTTTTTGAGATGGGGTCTCACTTTGTAGTTGAGGCTGGCCTGAGCTCAACCTCCAACTCACATCACAGCAATCCTGCCTCTGCCTCCCCAGTGCTGGGATTACAGGCGTGAGCCACCACGCCCGGCACTATGGTATGTGGTGCCGATTGCTGCTGGGCGTGAGTCTCCACACCCTGTATTATGTGGTTACCAGGATCAAACCCGGGCCCTTGGTCTTGCAAGACAGACGCCAGAACCACCTGAGCTATATCCCTGGCCCTGAGCTTCAATTTTCTCTTCTCAGAATTGGGATATTATGATCTACTTCAGAGGATATTGTGAGAACTGAGACTGTTTGTGAATTACATAGTGAGCAAAGTTGAAATATTTTTTTCATGCTTCTCATTAGGACTCTGCCAGGTTTAAAAATCTAGTGACATTTCTAGGAGTTTCAAGGTAATAACCATGAAACCCAAGCTGTACAACAGAATTCTAGGATCCCCTAAATTAGCCCTGGCAGAATCTTACTCTCCTCTGGAAATTGTCTTGTTTGGATCTGTGAATATTTTCTTTCTTTCCCTTGGGGTTTAGCATTTTTTCGTGTTTCCGGCTATCTGAGCCTCACTGAAAGAACTGAGATCAAGAGGAGTTTGTTCCCAAGTGGATCAGGGTGTGACCAGGGAGCATCACGGCCCTGGGGGCAATAGGCTGGTGCTACCAGAGCTTCTAAGGGGAAAACTGAACCCGGTTTTCCCATCAGAAAAATTTCCTCATCTTATCTATCCTCTGACACATATGTGTGGTATCAGTCAGGATCCAGTGAGGAAGTAGGTCCTCCACAATTGATAGGAAATCAGGGATTTGTGCTGTGGTTGAACTTAAGCAAGCGTAAAAGCGTCTTGGGAATCACAAGTCCAGGAAAGGGAGCTGGAAAATCAGAGGAGAGTCTTTCACCAGCCTCCAGAAGCACTGGTGTGGGAAGGCAGGGTGTGTGTACCCAGCTGCTGGAAGGCTGCAGAGGGAATGGGGATCTGAGGAATGGGGATCTGCTGTCTCTCATGGTTGTGGCTTTGGTGAAATTGCAACTTAGTGTCAGAAGGAAGGTTGCTATTAGCCACCAAGGCCCAGGCTTGAGAAAGCTAAACACAGAAGAGGGGAGAATTAGGACAGGAGGAAAGCCACTAGCACCTAGTTGACTTTGTCACCCATAGGACAGCAATCGCTTTCAAAGAATAAAGGCTGCCGATTCTCTTCTGGCTCACCCGTCTCTTGCAAATTCTGCATCAAATCCCAAATCAAATCAAGCCCAAAATCATCAGAGAAGGGGGTTCTGGGAAGCAGTCTCAGGGTAGCCAAGTTGACGCCGTGCAAAACCACCGTACACACACACACGAGGGAGCAGTGCGTGGTGGAGTACACAGTCACAGCTCACACGGACACCCATGCTTGCCAAGACAAATTCAAGTAAAATCACAACATAAAATTAAACTGTAAAGTTACTCTCCCAGTTTCATGTTGAGATGATACCTTAAAAGTCTTCACTTCTCTTTTGCATATATACAGCAGTTGTATGTTGTATGTACTCATAAGTGTCTGGATGCTCATGGCCACCACCTTGTGTGCCTCTTAGCATTGTAAAGGCCAAAGGTAACTTGCATTAATCTCATGACATCTCCATACATTTAGTACTAAAATATTTATGCAAGTTTTTATTTTTCTGAGGTATTGTTATATATTCATACTTATGTGTTCACTGTTATATTTACATACTTTTTATATACAAAACCAAAACCGGACTATCAGTATTCTGTTGGGCCTTATGCAACGAATGTCTCAGACAAACCACACCTCAGTTTGTAGGGATCTATTTCTTTTTTTTTTTTTTTTGGTATAAACTATATCACATAACATTTATGTGGCTGGAAGGTTTAGAGTGTTTCCTATCTCTGTTACAAATAATGCTACACACACACACACACACACACACGCACTTCTGACCTTGCACACAATTTCTATAAACCATATTCTTAGAGGCAAAACGTCATTGTAAACTTCAAATTTTAATGACTTTAAATAAACTATTCCTCTTTGAGTATGTGCTAATTAACACACTCATCAACTTATTTTTTCTGCTAATGTTCAATTACTTATGGGTTGTGTCCATTTTCTTGAAGTGTTAAGTCTTTTGTATCAATTTGTTGGTTTAAGCATCATATAAATACACTGTTTAATTTTTATTACATTTTCATTTTGTTTACAGTGTTTAGTTCAGAAGTTTCATATTTCTATGGATTTAGTCCTTTCTTTAATGGTTTACAAGCTTAATAATGTTTAAATTTTATACACCCTAGAATTGTAAAACTTTCACTCATATTTTATTATTATTCTTTAATTTGTTTCACATTTAAATCTTCAAGCCATCTTGAATTTATTATTATGTGTAGGCATATAGTGAAAAATTTAACTGTGCCTCCGAAGAGATCTGACATTTGATCTCGGCTTCTGGGAATTTAGCTCTCGACCCTCAAAAATGTTTTTCCTGAGAGAAGTATCTTGTGAGCTTTGGTTAAACTGGACAGTCTGATAGTGTGGTTTCTGGTAGAGGTCAGACATATCTTAGAACCAGGGCTGGACACCCCAGAAAGACCGACCATTGGAGTTAGCATGATTGTCCTGGAGGCTAAGCTCATACAGGCAATCAATAAATCAGTCAGTCACTACTATGTAATGGAGCCTTGGTGAAAATTTCTGAACCCAAGGCACTCTGTGCTTACTGTCACACACAGATGCTAGGAAGTCAACACTCCTGGCTCCTTGGGGAGCAGGCCCCAGAAGCTCCACATCTAATGCTTTCCTGGAATCCACCCAATGGGTTTCCCACCATGTTGATTTTCATCTCTCTCTTTTCCTGTAATAAACCATCATGTGATTTGAACTGCATTCCATGAGTTTCATGAGTCCTACAGAATTACTGAAACTGAAGGCAATTTGTAGAACCACCCAGGCTTAACAGTTGCCTTGCATCGATTGTTCCCTTAACATTACACTTGGACACCCCAGAAAGTCTTGCAGTGAAAGAAGAAAGGAATCCGACACTTTTTTTCATTTCCTGAATGGACAATCAATGTTTCACTTTCTGTCCCCACTGACATGGAAGGAGAGGTCAGTCATATACAAAAATAGGGAAGTTGTTTAGAAATAAAATATTGGTCCATGTAAACATGAGACACAGCTAAGGAACTGGGTTGCAAATGGGCTGGGATTGAGAGAATGTGGGCTTGGGATGTTTCTTTGGGCTCAGCTGAAGTCAGTGTTGCTTTGAGGGAGTAAGTCATAACTTAATATGCTTATTTCTCTATTTGTATCTCTGTCTCCCTTAATTAAGCCTTGTTTCCATAGTTATCACCATAGGTATTATGTCTTCCCCTAACTCCTAGGTCACCAACTGCCGCACAAATGCATCCTCAAACAGGACACTGATTAGACTCCTTTGGATGGCACTATGGAACCATTGGAACATGAAGGATCCATCTGAGGGTCCATGTTCCACTGCCTTGTGTTCAATCCCTTCCCCCAGGCTCTCATCCGATGTGTCTCATCCTGGATTATTTACTGAGTGATTGAAATGGGCTCTACAGCCCATGTGTAAGAGTCTTCATGTGGGTCTCCTGGCCCCAGTGGATACGTAGACCCAGGAACCTTAGAATTCACCTCAGGCAATGGCCAAGTTTTTCCCAAAACTATGAGTTTTGTTTTGATACTTAATCAAAAGCACGTTGTGCATATTTTCACAAGAATCATCTTGAAGTTAGAGGGTCAGTTCACTTGGAGTAGAAAGTCATGGGAGAGAACAGCTTTTCTGACCCTCCTGCTTGGGTTCTGAAGATCTTGCTTAGCATCTCTAATGACCAGTTCTTTATTTCTTCCTTTCTCTCTGTTGGCTGTCAGGATAACACGTTTATAAATGCTCCTTCCTCTTTCCTCAAAAGGCCAGCTCATTTTTCTCTCTGTAAAGGACACATTCCAATGAGGGCAGAGTCTAAAAATCTAGGAATCTCCCTTCTCACCCCCCCCCCCCCGCCGCCTCGCATCATGAGTCCAGTTACTTTGGTCTTCAGGCGCCCACATTCCTGGTCCCAAGTTCTCCCTTGCCGATGTTTGCCTCTGTCAGGTGGCCTGCCTCCACATGATAACTACTATCTCAGTCCTTCATTTCTGAGCCTACCACAGAGAAGGAAGCACACCCTAATACCTTAAGCAACTTAAGTTGACACAATAAATACTAGTGAACACAGCAGAACAAAATGTAATTCAGTAGAGAAGAGCCTACTCTCACCTTCATAGTCCAGTGCAACGGCCACTAACCACAGGTGGCTATTCAGATTTACATAAATAAGTCTTTAAAAAAGCTAACAATCCAGTCCCCCGGTTGTACTAGCCACATTTCAAAAGTGCTCAAGAGCCTTGGGTGGCCAGGAGCTGTCTTACTGGCCAGTGCGAGTCCATCACACAGGAAGTTTAAGGACAGGAATCTTCAACATACCATTCTGAATTTGAGTGGTGACACAGCCTCCAGCTCTAGTGAGACATCTTGGCTCTGATTTGCGACTAACACCATCGTATGGTTTTTATCTTCTTTTGGCTTTAACTTAATGTGTCTCAAGCCACAGATAATTTTATTTCAAATTCCAAATGGGAATTTACATTTTGATTCTCAATAGACTTGCTAAAATGAGAATGAATGTGGACCCTTGTAAGCCCTGAATACCCAGAAAATTGAAATAAAGATGTGTACGAATTCATGGTAGAAAAGTACAGACATTTCTTCTTCTTCAAGGAACAGGTTTGTTTTCCTAGTTAGAAAATTACCATATGAATAGAGAGGAGGCTTAGAAGATCAATGTTCTAGCACCGAGTCTGTTTATTAGCAAGGGCTCTGTACATGTCTTTACTCAAAGTCCTGGGAGGAAGGTCTGTGGGTGGTAATAGCAGGCTGTCAGCTACTGCAAGCCTTCCCCAGTGATCACTCACGTCAGACTCTTTCATCCTGACTTCTGCAGCCTGGTTCTCTTTATAGGGCATCCATACAGTGTGGTGACATTTTTATTTTGCTGCCCAGGGCTTCCCAGATTTTCTCATTCTTGGGTTTCCTCCCCAGGGAGGGGAGTCATTGGTGCTGTTTCATAGCTTCTGCAGCTGGAGCAGGAAGCTTGATGGCATTTTCTGGTCTTCTTTATTACCAGCAACTGCACAACTGTTTTTTTTTTTTTTTTTCCCACTTCCTTTTTGGCTTCTGGCCTTTGTAGCATTGCTAACTTCTCTTGGAAATGCACCAAAGCAGTCTTAACAATTGCCCAAGAAGCTGGCAGAAAAACAAGTGGAAATAAAATAAGTGCTTCCTGAAGACAAGCAAGGTCTTCAACCATGCATTCATTCAAATGCTACAGCTGTTAGCTGTGCCAGCTGTGGCCTTGCCCTGTGAAGACTTGCTGTCAAAAACAGCACAGGAAAAATACATATGGTTTCCTGGAAATGGCTTGGGTGGACTCTCAGATATCCATACACTGTCCTTGGGATGGGGTGGCCAAGGATCCTGCAGAGACAGGTTCGTGCAGCCTACCAGAGACAGCGGGGACGTCTGAGGGAATGGAGATCTGTATCCTGGGCAGCAGGTCCGGTCTGGGCACTGTCTTTCTGCCGAGACAACCTGAGAACCGACTTAGTCTCTAAAGAAACAGTGTAACTTCAAGGCATGAAGAAAGGAAATGGAAGTGAGGGAATGTGTGGTCTGAGCATGCACGACTCATCTCCATAGCTCCTCAGAGGACACATGTTCAGAAAATAGTGGTGTTCATTTGATCTGAGAAGAGAGTTTTCAATTCCCTGATTTCAGAGAAGTTACTCATCACCTATTTGCTCAGGGTCAATTGAAGAGTTGGTGGATTCAACAAAAGCAGGCTTTCAGAGTCCCAAAAAAGTAACTTACATAACCGTTACCATCATGACCCACACATCAGAGGTGCTATCCACAGCAAAGCCAGGGGAGACTAAGAATACATTGCTCAGTTCTGTGACTCTAGAATTAGCGAATTTTAAAAAGTCAATTAAAAGCAAGTACTTAAAAATAAGCCCACGGGCTTCATTTCAGGTTTCCCTTTGGTTTCCTTAGGTCCATGGATTATCTTTTTTTTGTTGTTGTTTTGTCTTTTGGATGAAACTCAGGACCTTTCACTTTCCAGGCAGGTGTAATGCCACTGAACTAAATCCCTGGCTGTCATTTTTCCTCTGTCATCCTGGGCTGCCATCTCTTCTTATTATTCTCTGCTGGTCTCTCTCATCATGGCCCAAGGATTTGCTCCATTTGGAGGAAGGATTGATCTGTTTTAGGCCTTACTCTACCACCATCCTGAATTTTAACATAGAAAAAGGAAGACAAAGGGAGAGATGGTGTCCAGCATCAGGTTAGTGGTTTCTTTTAGTACATACTGACTTAGAGCATATGGCCAGAAATCATCTTAGTAGCTGGAGAGTGACTGTATTTTAATCAATCTTAATATAAGAGATCTGGGCACAGTTTCCAAAAAGGTGATATTGGGGCTACCAGGTATTATAGAAAAAAATTGAGGGGAGTGGTCTGCCGGTCCAAAAATACAGGAAACATTAGGATAAACAGCTGATGATACTTCTTACTTACAGTTCTTCTGGGAGCTTTATTTTTGCAGTACTGGGGGTGGAAACCAGGGTCTCATACATGTTAGGCTTGTGCTGTACCACTGAGCTACACTCCATCCACAGCCTCTTCTTGGGACTTTTCATAAGGGGTTAATTGTGGTCAGCTTCCCAAAGGGAG